>JADZMA010002822.1:0-10928 GCA_020796225.1 Arion vulgaris
AAAAAAGTGATATTCACCGATGCTCTATCGGTCATCACGGCACTCAAATGCGTCGGCAAAACTAAGATGAATGAGCTCAAAACGTCCCTCGCTGAACTAACGAGTTCACTCAACGCACTGTCATCCAGTGGATACCGTCACACTGCAACATTAGGGGAAACGAAGCGGCCGACAAGCTAGCCAAAGAGGGCGGCGATTACCCCAGACTGATCGCGAGATCAGCTGAGAAGTCAAAACAACCATCGTTCGCACTATCAAGCAAATGGGCAAAAGACCACCCGCAGTACACAGACAGTGACGGATACTATGGTCTCTCTCGCAGTGAACAAGTTGCCATATTTGCCTCATCAGCCACAACAAGCTCAGAGCCCACATGTTCCATAAATTTAAAATTGGCACAACTAGCCTGTGCCCATGCAATATGGCAGACATGACGGCAGAACACGTCTTGCAAGACTGTCAACGTTTAGCAGGTATCTGAAAAGTACTGGCCACAACACACAGAGCTTCGCGAAAAGCTGTACGGAGAGAGGAGTCCTAAAACAACAGTAAAATTCATGATAGAAGTTGGTCCATCAGGCTAGGCCGGGAATACAAAGGAAGGAAGGACAAAAGACCATCCTCAGTACAACAACAGCGACGGATACTATGGTCTGTCTCGTAGTAAACAAGTTGCCATACTCCGCCCTGTACCGCCACAACTCGCTCCACATGTTTAACAAATTTAAAATTGGCACAACTAGCCTGTGCCCCTGCAAAAGGCGGACATGACGACAGAGTATGTACTGCAAGATTGTCAACTGATAGCAGGTATAAGAAAAGAAACCTGGCCCCATAACAGAGCTTTGCAGAAGCTATCGGAGGAACGAGTCCCTTAAAAACATGGTAAAATTCATGATAAAGTTGGTTCATCAGTCTAGGCCGGATCATGTGCGGAGAGAAAGAGGACAGAGAATGATTAAAATGGCTGATAAGAACGATTGAAAAGAAGGAAGTTGTGCAGGGAAACTGATGGAGAGAACAGTAAACAAGAGACTGACATGGTACCTTGAAACTAATTCATTGCTCAATCCTGCCCAGACAGACTAAACAGAAGCACAGAGGACCAACTGACTAACATCAAACAGGACATCGAAAACAACTTCCAGAAAGAAAAAAAAAGTAACAACCATATTCCTTGACTTGTCCAGGGGGTCCAACATGGTATGGCCTAATGCTGAAAGTCCTACAAACAGTTTCCCACAACATGTTCACCTGGATCAGAAACCTCTCCCAACGATCAGCAAGAGTAAAATAGACAACCACCTCAGTAAGACGCAAAAAATGAAGGAAAGAGTCCCACAGGGCAGTGTGATAGCACAAACGCTATTTCTAATAGTATAAAATGACATTACCAAATGCTACCCCAGAAGGTCTCAAACAGCTTACATGCAGACAAATTTGCAACCTGGACAGCAGCAGAACACACCCAAAAAACATGCCATCTACTGCAAAAACAGTGGCAAAATGGAGACTGAACAAAGCTGGGGCCTCAAAATTAACCACAGCAACTGTTTTTTCTTTCTCCCCACACAAGAAAAAAAGTATTCATAAATTCATGCTCGGTGTCGCCGGTCCCCAAGGCCAGCGCCGGGTAGTATATCAGGCTTCCAGGAAAAGTTAGCAACAGGAAACATATATCTGTTCTCATTAAACATTTTACAACTAAATATCGGTGGATTGTCAACAAAGAAACTAGAACTAACACACCTACTACACCACAAGAAACCCTCCATCAAAATAGAGACCAACATATTCCAGGATAAACACATTACAACTGTAAATGTACTGACTGCAGGGGAATCATCACATATTAGAAATGATATCCAAGGGAATGTGACAAACATATCTCACCGTTCATCTGATATACAGAGGGCAACAATTTAAAGAAATCGCTGTCTATAATGTATATGGCATAGGAAGTGACCACAGACATATCCTAGCATCTGTACTGACACCATCTCCCAAAAGAGTTGTACCGAGAGCAAGCTAATATTTTAAAAAGGTCAATTGGACAAGTATAAAGAAACAACAGATAAACTGCTAGGTGAAATAGAGTGAGTCTTCTGCGAACACCTGCTGTTAATTCAAAGGGGATGGTCATGCCATCCGGTATTTCGCTTTTGGCTGAGTTTTGCGTGAGGACTGCTTACCATTTTACTGGTGTCTCTTACCATGCAGTAGCTTTGCCCTCTTCAGGGTACTTGAAGTTTAGATCATTCAAGTGGGGTCAAGGCTCACGTTCACGGCGGAAAATGAGCCAGGGTTGCGAAGGGCGCGCTAACCAAGACCCTGCCTCTAAACCACCACGCGGTGAAACGGGAAACAGACTTGGGTTACGGTCTGGCTAAAGGGGGCAGGATCGGGAGACCGTGAAAGCAAAGCAGGGCCCGAAATCCCTGGAAAATTCACACATCCTGGCCAATTGTCCTCCGAAATAGGCACGAAACAGCAGCGTGCGGTTACCTGTGAGGATAGTGTGAGCTTAGAGACGCAGCGCAAAAAAGAAATCCTGAAAAATAACAAAATTTCTGGTCGAAGTCCGCAAGCGTATGTCCATACTCAGAAAGAACTGTGAGATAGCAGAGTAAAACGCCTCGAAACAAAATCGTGGTCACTGCAACGTAGAGACTGGAAATCCTGAAAATACACATTTCTGGCCAAAGCCCATAAAATACGCTGAGCTCCAAAAGTACGAAACAGTAGTGAGTCCGCGCAAAAATAGTGGTCACTGCAATGCAGAAGACTGGAAGTCCCTGAAAATACACACATTTCCTGACCAAAGACCGCCAAACAAAGCGTCTTACAGCGTCCCATGAAACATAGCTCTGTTCTCTGCAGGGAACTGCCCTGCCTTGTGGTGTCATGGTTGGGTACAACCAAAGCTAGTGAGCAAACCGTAAACAAACCTGAGCAGTGACGAACCAATGTGTTCAGTAAACGCGTTCGTTGGGAAGATGGCGCTCATAAGCCGGGGGGGCAGGTCATCTAAGGGTAGCAGCCCTGAAAGAAAATGGCAACTCACTGCCTTGTGAGTTTTGGCTGGGGACAGTCGAGGCTAACGGAGGCGAACCCCAAACGCTGGTTGAAACGGATACACGTCCGAAAGATAAGCACCAGAGCTCAAAACGGCACTGAAAGTGTACGTAGCTACCATGCTGCGCTGCATGGACTAAATTTTATCATGAATATGTTTATTAATAACGAAAATCGATATGGTGCTACGCCTGAGAAGTCCCGCCAGGCAGGACGAAAGTGCGGGCCCCATGCCTCGAAGGGCCCGGGTTTATGCTACAGCGGTCCCGCCCTCAACTGGCACAGCAGCGACGAGGTAACCGGGTTAAAGCTACTGGTTGACATCGGTGAGTATTGACCATAAGAAATTAAATATCACCCAATGGAATGCGGAAGGTATCCACCACAAGAAGCAAGCACTCGCAATAAGACTTGCAGAAGGCGATATAGACGTTGCGTGCATACAAAACGCACCTAAATCCCAGACATAAGTTCGAGATCAAAGGTTACCAGACCTTCAGAACAGACAGAGAAGGGCACAAGGGTGGAGTCCTCACCCTAGTCAGAAATGGCATTCCAACCAAGCAGATGGAAGGAACAAAGGAAAACCCCGGAGCAGTTGAGATCATAGGTGTTCAAATTACGTGCAAAGACACACAGATCATTCTGTACAATCTTTACTGTCAAGTTACCGCCGCTGTCACTCAAAACAATGAATATCAGTGAGAACTCATGTATTGTGTCGTGATTTCAACAGCCGCTCGGAGAGATGGGGGTACTCGAAACAAACAGTAGGAAGTAGAGTGGAAGACTGGGAGATCGGGAGACAATCTGTTCCTCATCAGCGCTCAGACGATCCATCAACTCTGCACAAAAACGTGGCACTAGTACCCCTGACTTAGCCTTTGCAACAAGCGATATATCCACAAGTAGTCCGATACGGTTACCCTGCTTGAGGATGACCATAAATGATCAAATTACAAAGTAGACCTCAATTTACGTACCTGAGCCCAAAATGTGGTTTGCCACGGTGGAACTATAAGAGCCAATTGGAAACAGTATGGAGCACTGACTGATGCAAATCAATGTTAGACGAATCAACATGCATACAGAAAAGAAAAAACGTGCGAATCGTAGCAGGAACTGTCAGAAGCAATCCTGAAAGCGACACGGAAACCATCCCCAGAGAGGGCGCGAAAGATTCTAAGCCATACTGGACAGCAGAGTTCAGAAGCAGAAAGACCTTGAGAGACAAGGAGTGAGGCAGAGCCAGGCACAGTCAGTGGAGACAAATTGTCTACAAGGCGGCAGCAGCAAAATACAGAAAAGAGAGAGGAGGTCAAAGCGAGCGGCGAGACCAGAGTTAGGTCAAAACAGCCGAATCCCTGAACCTCGATAGGGACGGCCATAAACTGTGGAAGCTGGCCAAAGCGCTGAGCGATGAAAACACCAGCAGACCACCTATAGTCCTCAAAACAAGACAAAGAAGATGAAGCCGGGTAGGAAGCGCTCAAACTCCTGATGCAACAATATGCACAGAAGTCAGCAGAGTAAGCATATGGCAAAGGAAAAAGTTGATTACCCACGAAAAAGCTCGGGCTCTCAAACCAGATAGTCACCCTACTTGGACACATTCACCAGTAGAGCTGGAAGAGGCTTTAAGGGACCTGAAACCCCAGAAAGTACGCCGGAAAGATGGATCATAATGAGATGTAAAAACTTGGGAAACAGAGCAAAGTCGCTCTACTGTCCGTTCTCAACATGTAAAAGCTGGGAAGACACAGGCATAGTACGCAAGAATGGAAAGAAGCAATCATGGTACCCATCCTAAAACCAAAGGCAAAAATAAACCTAGGCCAATGAGTTACAGACCAATAAGCCTCCTAAGCTGCAAGGGCAAACTTATGGGCGCATGAGTGATGCTTCTTATCCTGGCACTTGGAAGCAAGGGGCTCCTTCATGGCACAACAAGGCGGTTTTGAATGCAGATCCACAGGATCAAGTGGCCTACATTGTCCCGGAAATCGAGGATAGTTTCAAGAAAAGCAGACACTGGCGGTCTTGTTAGATATGGAGAAGGCATTTGGCTGCAGTCTGGAAAGAAGGATTGAGGGCTCAAACTCCTCACCCTCGCGTAAAGGAAGAATGTACAATTGGCTAGATAGATACCTAGAGACAGACAGCAAGGGTTCAGGTTCAGGGGTACAAAAGTATGAAGGCCACACTGGAAGAGTCCCCAAGGAGGAGTGCTCTCACAGACTCTCTTTCTAATCTTCGTCAATGACTTGTTGCAACATGCCTCCGACGAGTTCACTCTGCCATATGCCGACGACTTGGCAATATAGGCGAGAGAGAGTCAATGCCCACAGCAGAAAAATCGACTACTAAACTCGTTAAATAACCTTGAAGTGTGGTCAGCAAGTGGAATATGAAAATAAATCCTTCAAAGACCACTTACACTGTGTTCTCCCAAAATAACAAGGATTACAAGATGCGCTTAAAGTCAATGGGCCCAGAACCTTCAGAAAATAAAACCCCAACGTACCTAGGAGTCACACTCAGGCAAGCTGACTTGGTGCAGATGAGAATGCTCGGCCAAAGCGAGACATAGGCTAACAATGATGCGTAAACTACGCAGGTTCACATGGGGATCAAACACCAGAATTCTCAAGACGCTGCTCTGGTGAGTGCGGCCGATCCTAGAGTATGGTATGGCAGCGTGGAGCAATGCGTCTAACAAGCAATTTGCAAAAGTGAGCAACAGTCAGGAGCAGACCATGCGCATAATCACTGGAGCCATGAAGTCCACGCCCATCAAGGCGATGGGAGACAATCTCAGCATCAACCAATGACTGACCGAAGGACAAAAGTATTAGTACTTGCGGAAAAACTCATGGCACAAGATCTCATCAATGCATGAAAGAATGTATGAATTGGAAAGTGGAGAATAAGAATCTACTTAAGTTTAGAATCTCTAGAGCACTGACCATAGACGGTGATGGGCAATGTTTGTACGGTCAAGTCTCGTCCCTTAGGAGTCAGTCAATCCGACCCATGACATGGTTTGAAATAACCCTATAAATAAAATACAAACAAAACACACGGTTGTGCTATTTCTAATTGCTATCAACTGAACCTTAAGATATTTATTCTTAAGATAGTTTTTTTATTAGTCTATAAAACAATAGAAGATGCAGACTTTCTTATGAAAAAAATTTGTTATCGGCATTCATTTTGGAAATTAATTTGAAAAATCTCATATTTGCTTCTGCTAAATTCAAATCAATCATCATTAAATAATTTATGTTAAAAGAAAAACAACAAATGTCTTTGCTCATAGCAGAAAGTAAACTTCAGAAACTGTCCCTAAAGTCAATTTTGATTAGTATTTTATTTCAATTTTATCTTTAATGATTGGACTTTATAAAATATTGTTTGTATTCATTTTACCTGCCGGTCAAATAACAATTCTGCCGGTTAATTAATTATTTTTGTTCGTTTGTAAAACAAGTGTTGCGCTTATTTTTTATTTATTGCTGATGAAAACATTGTTTGTTGTGCAAATAACTTAAATGCTGATTTTCTTGCCAAGCAGATAATTAGTTCTCGAATATTTCATCATGCTCCCCGAGAGCAAACTAACCGTGTGTTGCTCGGCTAAATTCCGGGCGAATGGGGTTCTACCATTTTTATTACGTCTGATCTCAAAGATCAGCGTCAGTGTAATTTGGACCTTTGGACGGTCAAAGTATAATGCAATTCGCCATCTCTGCAGCTGTGTGTCTGGCTTGTGTTTCTATAGTTTTGCTTTGACAGTAGTGTTTTGTGACATTTTTGATCGTTACAATGGCAAGTAAACGTAAGTTGATTCAGAATGTAGTGTTTTAAAGATGAGTGGACATGAAATACTTTCACGCCGTGGGAAAAACCTGTATGCCTCATTGCAATAAGCTATGTGATGTTAAGAAGGTTCAACCTCTCGGCCTTCATGACAAAACATAAAGGAACGCCATATGGAAACTGTGACCGAAGACGAAGCCAAAAGCAGGGCTCCTAAAGTAAAAGCTGTCAGGTCAGCCAAAATATTGCACAAACTAATGCTGTTCTCAGCCTTTACATGCAGAGATTCATTTGTTGACCAATATTAAAAGTAACAAAAGCATTTTCTGATAATTGAATTTATAAGCATGCTCCAAGTATATGACATCTTGTGTCCTGACAAGAATAGGATTTTGAGACAGTAAGTTTATATAGAAAACAATTTCTTCCTAAATTGGGATTAATTGACAGCAATTGATCTATAGCTAGAATCTCAAAAAGATAAGCTGGTGAATTTTGTTCTTTCATAGTTGGATAAATACGGACACATGGCGGCACGCTCAGTTACTGATATTCTCAGAAGGAATTATTGACTTAACTTTTGTGTAACTGAAAGAATTAGCTTGTCGTTCATTGAAGGGAAACGACAAAAGGATAGGACATTTTCAAGAAACTATCACGTCTTTGAAAGTACCTTTGACCAATATTTGTAATATAACTACTGATAGAGCACGAATATGGCCGGGCGAAATCTGGTTTATGAAACATATTCAGGGAATCATTTTCTGGGAACAGAAGTTGTGTTTCTTCATTGTGTCATACATCAGAAGCTCTGTGTAAATCTGCTCTAGACATGGAAACATGTAGCAGTGTTATTCAGCTTGTTAACATTGCGTTCCCGAGCACTCAATCATAGACAATTTCAAGAGTTTCTTAACTCATTGCAGTCTGAATATTCTGATGTACTTTACTACACTAAAGTAAGGTGGCTCAGTGCAGGCGGAGTTTTGAGCGAGTTTGGGATCTAAGGCGAGAAATAATCTTTTCATGGAAGAAAAGAATGGATGAATATAGACATTTGAAAGATATTGTATGGCTTTCGGATTTTTGCATTTTACAGATCTGTCCACATCAATAAATTGAACCTTAAACTCCAGAAGAAATCAATTAATCCATGATATTTGAGAGTCCTTATCAGAGTTTCAAAAATGCAATTGGATCTATTTTCAAAAACTAGGTGAAAGACTTTGCTCGTTTTCCAAGACTGAAAACTATTGCAGTTACGGAAGATAAACTTGCCAGGAGCTATGAGAAAAGCGTGAAATGTCTCCACTTGAAGAATTTGAGCGAAGATTCCAAGACTTCAAGGTTATTGAACAGGACCTAGAATTTTAGCATGCCATTTTAATGTGGATCAGTCAAACCAGAATTGCAGCTGGGCAGATTGATTGCAGTGTAACACTGAATGGAAGCAATTATTTCTGCTTTTCTAAAGTTGAGTTCTACAAAGAGCCCTGCAATCGAGTTTCAAACCTGAAATCTCATGCTCAGAAAGGAAATAATTGCGATGTTTGCATCTTCCTACATCTGTGAACAGGTGTTTTCTACCATGAAGCTTCAGTAAAAGCAAGCGTTAAAACCGATTGACTGCACCATTTAGCTTCACTAATGCGAATCAGCTCATCCAGTTTCTACCACATTATGAACAACTTTTAGAAGCTCAGTCACAGTTTCATCTGTCACATGCTTCATACTCATCTAAAGAATAATCAATTTATGTAACTTTTTGTAGCATATTATAATATAAGTTGTGTATGATTTAAAAGTCAAAAATAAAGTTTAACACTTAAAAAATCTGTTTTGGTCTTTTTTCCGCCCTGGATATTTTTTATTTTATCTGGCCTCCTCTTGAAAGTTTGCCCATCACTGCCATAGACCATCCAGTCCTTTCCAAATGCACAGCCAAACTAATCCCGGCAATCGACAAGTGCCCATATGGAAAACCAAATGCCAAAACTAAGGAATCAATCCAGGCATACTGAACAAAATGGTCCAAACAAACCTCGACAAAAAAATCGCAACAGAAGAGTACGTAGAATCAGAGTACCCTGAAAATGAGTGGACACTCGCCTACACGGACGGATCGACAAATAACGCAATAAGCGATGGCGGAGGAGGAATAGTGCTTAAAATCTCAAAGAAAGGTAAGAAAGCGTGCCACTGGCAAATACTGAATAACTGCAGAGGCAATCAAAGAGGCGGCCGAAATGATCTTGGAGAGAAGGAAAAACACACGCAACAAGGTCGTGATATTCACGATGCTCTATCGTCATCACAGCACTCAAATGCGTTGGCAAAACTGAGATGAATGAGCTCAAACGTCCCTCGCTGAACTAACGAGTTCACTCAAACGCACCATCATCCAGTGGATACCATCACACTGCAACGTCAGGGAAACGAAGCGGCCGACAAGATAGCCAAAGAGGGCGGGCGACTACCTCAGACTGATCTTGAGATCAGTTATGAAAAGTCAAAACAACCATCGGTTGCACTATAGAAGCAAATGGGCAAAAGACCACCCTCAGTACACAGACAGTGACGGATACTATGGTCTCTCTCGAAGTGAACAAGTTGCCATATTTACCTCCACACAACAAGCTCAGAGCCCACATGTTCCATAAATTTAAAATTGGCACAACTAGCCTGTGTCCCTGCAAAATGGCAGACATGACGGCAGAACATGTCTTGCAAGACTGTCAACGGTTAGCAGGTATAAGGAAAGAGTCATGGCCACAACACACAGAGCTTGCGAAAGCTGTACGGAGGAACAGAGTCCCTAAAAACAACAGTAAAATTAATGATAAAAGTTGGTCCATCAGTCTGGGCGGACGCAAAGAAGATCATTCAAGTGTGATCGTTACAGGAAACCACTAACACTTGCCTTGAGTACTCAGTACCGCGGTACTTTTACGACCAGTGTTAATTAGTGAAGTCGACTTCTCTATCGGTTCCTGTCTCTGGTGAGGCGGTTTCATACACATCATATGATAAACACTCTTTAATTATCTTTTATTAGCGTATATTTGGACTTGGATATCGCCAAGAGCATTACTGCTTTGCTGACTGGGTGAGGTAGTTCCGGTTTAGGAGCATTCTCAACTCTTCTAGGGCTAGTCGAGCGATATAAAAGAATAGAAAAAAAAGCAATCCCAACAAACTATTGACAGGTGAAAATCCAATCAAAGAATCCAACAAAAATCATTGCTGAAAGTTGGGAAAAATCTTGAATAACATTACCACCTCCTAACTGACAGAGAATCGATTACAAGGCCCACCACCATGGATAAACATAAAACAACCAGTAATCGAGAAATCATCATTCTCTTCCCCCTTCCCCACCACACCCATCTGTTTATAATACCTTTACACTAGTCTTCAACAATTATAGAACACATGCAGATTCTACAATTTGGCATTGGCTGCCCGAGGTGAAAACTCAGCCCTAGTTAGAAGAAGTAGACTCTACCATACAATCTTCATTTTGTAATGTTGGCTGATAGTCAGTCTGAGTGTCACAAACATTTCTTGTACTTCCATGACAGACAATAGAATCCAAGGATGCTTCACTTTCAATCATTCTTGAATTTGTCTGATTGTCTCTGATCATTTCTGAAACACTTGTACCACTGTTCTTGTTTACCATTGTATTTGTTTTGTAGCTGTCATATTCATTTAAGACATCTGAAAGTTGATCATATTCCCTCAGTTGCAAGTAGTTGCTATCACTTATCACAATCTTATAATTCTGCAAATATTCTTGTTTGATGAATGGAAGATGGTTCTGTGCATGGCAGTTTATCTCTGAAATACACAAGAAAAATACCAAAGTTAGACAAATGAATAAATTAACGGGCACAGCAAAATGTTGCTGAGCTCTTGAGCGGCTGCAGTCGCTACTCTGGTATAAGTAGTGGTGCAGATGCAGTTATGTTTAATGACATCTGTCTCAGAAGAGCAGAATCCCAGAATAATTATTTCTGCCGTCTCTTCTGGCC
>JADZMA010002823.1:0-10927 GCA_020796225.1 Arion vulgaris
CGGGAAAAGATTGGTGCAGGGAAAATGCAAGTTTTTTTTAAAACCATATTTTGTTCTAAAGGTTATATTTTTGCCTAATGTATTAAATGGCTGAAACATTAGTTTTCTTAACCATGCCAATGGACGCGTTAAATATATAGTACAAAGAAGGAAACTTCTAGATGGTATGATTGTTTGAATGGCAAAAATTATTTTGTAGCGTCGGGAACATGTGTAGTTCAAATGCAAGTTTTCAAGTTATTTCATCAAATGGTTACAAATATACAAATTTTTATCTGTGGGCATGACAAGTTGAACGGACATGTATAGTATGTTAAGTCTTCTTTTTGTCGTTTCTTGCTTGATGTTTTCTAAGTTCTCACTTTTTGCTAGCGTCCGGGCGTTCCATTTTCCCGATCTTAAGTCATTTTCATTGCTGGTGTTTTGTTTGTCTAGTTTCTTTCCATTGTTACGGTTGTGTTGAGACATGAATTTACTAGGGATAATTGTAACAGGGTTATGCATGAACAGTGGTCAACTGACTAGTCATACGTTATACTCCAGCTAATGGTAGAATGGCCAGCCATACTCCAACATAGAAAAGTAGGTAACGGTCAATTAATTCAGGAAACTTTGCACACGACCGCTTGTAGGGCAGCAGAAGACCAAGAGATCGCCATTATAGGGGTTTCAAAATGATTTTCCGCGGGAAAATTTAATATTTTGCAACGCTTTACTAATTGTTGTGACTTTGCATATTATCGTAATGTCCGGTTTATATTTTTGTACTCAATAACAAACGTATGGTTTAAAATTTTTTTATGTAAGTTATAAAGTGACCATCTCCTTAGCCAACCAATAATGAGAAGTATTACCCTTCATTTTAGAGATGTTGCAAGCTCTACGACTTGCACTTTTTCACGTGGTTTTCCGATTTTAATCGCTTTATCGCACTTTAAAAAAAATGTATAATGATCCTTCCGGTGTGTTTAGTTACAATTTACCGTTTGTGTTTTCAGAGCATAGGTGTATTAAAAAACGTTTAGTATTCTGATTGTTATCAATTGGTATGAAAATCAAGTTTCTACACTGCATACAGTAAAAAAAAATAAAGGAACCCTCTCATACCTCGTGGTATATAGGTCAATACAGTGTTAGGCCCGTATTTTTCATTGACCGTCGGCCCCACGATGGGTGATGTGGTCAGCATCCGCCGGCCCCCTTTACTTTCCCAGAGCATGTCTGGTATCCAGTTGAGGCTGGGTCGACCTGAGAGCCGTTGCGGTCGGAAAAATTCCACCACTCGCGGAGCTGAACCTAGACCACCAGCCTTGCGAAGCGAGTTCTCTGCATCAGTGGCTGTGGGAAAAAGTATAAAAATTTTATCAGAGAATCTAATCGTGGAAAACTGTATCGGAGTATATCAAATCCTGAACAGAGAACTATGCATGCTTTGGGCTTAAATAAAAGATATCTACATAAATTACTCAATGTTAATGGAGCTGTCAGTACAGTCAATAGATTGATTCAATTCAGAAAGAAAGTAGTAGACAATTTTGACAGGGATTGATTAAAGAGAAATTTGCAGAATGTTCGATTCCCAAAGAAACTGTGACACTAAAAGCTGAAGATTAGGTTAAGAATACACATGACATTGATGTATCGAAATCAACGTTATGGAGAACTGTTAGAAGCATCGATTTTACTTTTAGGAAGTACGCTAATGGGAGAATGTCATCTGCGAGAAGCCGCATTTAGTACGTCTGAGAAGTAAATATTTACGTGAAGTACGGGAAATGCGTAATCAAGGTTAGATATTGTTTATGGGATGAAACCTGGATCAATTCTCACCACATAGAAAGGAGTGGCAGTTATCCGATGGAACAATTAAATGATATTACCTAGTGAAAAGGACAACGTCTGATAATGGACATGCAGGCAGCAGACAAAATGGGCTGGTTAAAGATGCTGAACTTATTTTCACTTCCAATTATAGGGACAACGGGGCTATCATACCGAGATGAACGGTAACATTTAGAGATTGATTGAAATCTCTTCTTCCGCCCCTAGACAGACCACCCTGTGTGATAATGGAAAAGCATCATCCCACAACACTGTGTCAGAAGAAGACAAAACCCCGACATCTTCGAGTAAAAAAGATGCTATAAAACTTGGCTCAGAAAGAGAACATTCCATTTAACGGGGGGTTTTAAACCCCTGAATTACTATCTGTTGTTAAACATCACCTCCCCATGGGGCCATTACCTTGTAGTGGTGGGAGGCTTGCGTCTCAAGATACAGTGAGCTAGGACGCAGGGAACTTGTTCCCGAAAGGTTACCCAACCCGAAAGGTCACTGAAGAGGACAGACAAGCATGGTCTCCTGGTCCTCCAGGTTGGGGGTTGGGCTTGGGACTAACGATCCCATCCTTTAAAAAAAAAATTAAAGTTACGGAAACAACAACAAACATACAACCTATTCACGGGCATGAAGGGCTACTAAAATCATTGACTCACTGACTGAAGTGGTGAAAGCAAAAGGAAGCTACTTTCATGGAGGACAGAAGTCCTGAATCCCAAACCAAGACCAGAATTGGATTCTGGAATGTAAGAACAATGTACGAAACTGGAAAACTATCACAAATAACAGCAGAAATGAGAAGATATAATCTACATATCCTAGGGTTTAGCGAGAGCAGATGGACAGGAAACGGAAGAAGTACCACTGCAACAGGTGAAACAGTTCTTTTTCGGGACGAGACGATGACCTACACCATGAAGGAGTAGCAGTAATCTTAAGAAAAGGCGTGGAAAAGTGTCTATTAGAAGGGAAACCTATCGCAGCCGCTTGTTTAAAGATCAGACTAAAGGGTAAGCATACAAACATCACAATCCTACAATGCTATGCGTCAACTAATGATAGCGAAGATACAAAGAAAGACTCGTACTACGAAAATCTACAAGCAGAATTAGAAAAGATACCATCCCATGATGTTATCATTGTTATGGGAGACCTTAATGCGAGGTTGGACAAGAAAACCCCATAGTTATAGAACTATGGGAAATAGGGATGTGGTACGATGAACGATAAGGGAAAACGTTTAGTAACTTCTGCAGCATGAACAATCTCGTTATAGGAGGAACCCTATTTCAACATTTAGATATCCACAAATTAACATGGTATTCCCCTAATGGCAGAGATAAAAACCAAATAGACCATATAATGATCAATGGACCCTGGAGACGCTCGCTGCAGATGTTGTAGCAGGGAGGTGCAGATGTTGGTACGACCACCACCTAGTCACAGCTTATGTCAAGCTTAAACTAAAAAAAACAGGCCCGAAAAACTTCCAAGAGGTTCGATGTGGATAGACTAAAAGACACAGAAGTAAGGGATAAGTTTATAATGCAGATAAAGAACAGATTCCAAGCCCTTGAAAGTAATGAAAATACGGATGAAACTGACAACATAGATAGAACCTGGGACAACATAGCATCTATATATATATAGCAAGAGCAGTGAAGCATGTCTAGGTACCGCAAAAAAAGAAAAGAAAAGAATGGATAATACCAACAACATGGAAAATAATAGACAGCCGAAGAATATTAAAAGAAATTTTAGAAGCAAAGTCTGAAAGACTGAAAGCAAATACCAAGAACAGTACAAGCGCAAGTAAAGAAATCAAACGGGCTGTGAGAGCTGACAAAAGAATTTATGTTGAAGACCTGGCAGTACAGGCAGAAGAAGCAGCAAAAAAGTGTGATCAGGGGAAAAGTGTACAAAATTACAAAACTAATAAGCGGGAAACATTACAGGAGATTAAATACTTTCATAAAGGATACGAATGGAATACTATTGACAACGGAAGAGGAACAAGAAATACGATGGACAGAGCATTTTAAAGAATTGCTAAACAGACCACCGCCAACGGTAGTAGAAGACATACCAGAACCAACAGAGGAATTAGAAATTGGCATTGAAACACCCAGCCAAGATGAGATCATTACAGCCATTAATTCTCTTAAGAACAACAAGGCACCAGGGAATGATAACTTAAACACAGAACTATTCAAAATAGACCCAGAACTTGCAGTTAATATATTCAACCCCTTTTTTACTACTATATGGAATGCCCAAATAATACCTGATGCATGGAACAGAGGAGTCATCATCAAGATACCCAAAAGGCTCCCCTTTCCGATTGTAATAATTTGGTGGAATAACACTGCCTTCTGTCCCAAGAAAAACTTAAGCAAAATCATCGTACCCAACCATTACTGATGCTGTGGATAAGAAACTGAGAAAGGAACAAGGGAGGATTTCTGAGGGGGCTGTGAGGGCCCAAAAATTTGCTCTGAAATATCTAGAAAAGCACAGAATGGGAAAAGCAAACTCTATATCAACTTTGTAGATTTTGAAAAGGCTTTTGATAGCATAACCATGAAAGTCTATGGCGTATCCTAAGATGGTATGGAATACCACTGTGTTTTATAAATATTATAAAAAGCTGCTACAGAAATTTGCATCGTGTTGAAACCTCAGAGCTAAAGTTTGAAGTCAAAACAGGAGTGCGACAAGGATGTATTATGTCAGCCCTATTATTCAACACTGTCATAGATTGGGTGATGCGTAACACATCGGAAGATAAGGCAAGAGGTATTAGATGGACGCTCACATCCACTCTGGAAGTCCTAGATTTTACAGATGACATTACTCTATCTCATACATAGAGATATCCAGGAAAAGACCTGCCGCCTTAACCAATATAGTGAGATGGTTGGACTGAAAATAAATAGAAGAAAACTGAAGTAATGACTTGAACATAGCAACCCCAGCACCAGTCAAACCAGAAGGTAAAACCCTCCGAGATACAACCGCTTTCACATACCTTGGAAGTGTTTATTGAATGAATGAACCGCTGGATCTGACATTAAAGCAGACTGAGTGGCACGAAGTGATTCGGGCCCTTCAGACCTTCAGACCGCCTGAAAATCTGCCCAATACAGCATCAGAACCAAGACTAGTGTCTACAACCCGCTGTGTGCTGTCAACATTGCTGTACGTATCGGAATGCTGGAGAATGACAGAACAGGATATGTCCAGACTTTTTCACTTCATACAACTTGTCTGCGAAAAATCTTACGCGTGTACTGCCGACTACTATCTCGAACCAAGAATTGCTTGCAAAGATGCCAACAAGAAAAATGGGCACTATCATCCGAAGACGACGCTGGAGATGGATTGGACATGTGTCGCATGAACTGGCTCCGACACGAAAATTGCACTGAGATGGACTCCAGAGGGTAGGCGATGTGAAAACCCAAGACGACCTGGAGGAGAACGATAGAGCAAGAGCTGAAGAAATGGAATCAGTGGAACACAACAGAGGAAAGGCCATGAACAGGAAGGAATGATGTGGTTTGTTGTGCCTAAAGCCAAGGGCAAACAGGCTAAAGAGAAAAGAGAGAGAGTTAAAACATCCCCAGAAGACAGGTATTCCAAACAGACAAGTTGATTCAACAGCATGGTCATGTGTGTTTTAGACTACCACCTTATCATTCACACTTAAACCCAATTGAACTCATTTGGGCCAAAGTTAAAGGACTGGTAGAAGCTGAAAATAAAACTTTCAAGCTAAGCAATATGAAAGAACTAACATATGCCGCCGTGTCGAAGATAGAGATTATTGTGTAAATGCAAGACCATGTCTTAAAGGAGGAAAATGACTACCGGGACAAAGATGGACTGTCGTTCGTGCAGCCAAGAATAGTCATCAATATATTAGACTCATCAGACTCAGAATAAGTGAGTAAACACTTTATATGATTTATATAATATGAGTTATCTCACCCCCCAAAATTCGAATTGTATATACGCCTATGCCGAAAATATGTGATTTTAAAAATTTACGGTAAATTATTTTCTTCCAGCACCAAATAATTACTAGGTTTGAAAAGATCAAAGGAATTCGCCGTTGCAAGAAAAGTACACTACCTGCAACATTGAATTTTAGAAAATCGTTGGGACATCGGAAATACAACACCACATGAAAAAATCACTTTCTTCATGCAATGAATATGGAGATATTTGAGGTCAATCGTTGACCGAACGTTTTGAAACGACTATAGTAGAGACTTACTTAGAACTTGGGAGATGAAGCGATCGCCATGATAGGGTGACAAGTTAAGACATGGAAGCGAGAAGATGTGAGGAATTAGATAAGTAAATTTTGAATTGTGTTCGTGGATTTGATTCGTGAAGAGCTGTGCACGGAGTAGACTTCATCTTACATCCAGACATAGCTAGAAACATCGAGAAAATTGACTACATATCTGAGAGAATAATAATGCTACAACTACATGGCAAAACAAAAAAATACAACACTCATTCAGATTTATGCCCCTACAAACGATGGCTACACCCAAGAGGAAAAAGATGCATTCTTTGATAAAGTGTCCGATTTTATTAGTCAAACAATAGTAAAGACGATTTTTTCGTAATGGGAGACTTCAACGAGCATGTCGGCCGGAGACGAACACCATGGGAAGAACAATTAGGACCTTTTGTAGACAACGACAGAGAATGAATAAGGCGATAATGGGCAGAAAAACTTATTAATTTTTTCCTGGTCCAGGCAGAACACGGACTCTATATCACAAATAGTTTTTATAAACACCGTAGGGAGTCAGATCTAAAATGGTACAGGGGAAAACAACCTCGACCAAGCTGCTCAAATAGACTTTATATTAACCCACAAAACAAGAAGATCCAACTTAAGAGCCCCAGAGTAATCCCAAACACAACAGTGAATACAGACCACGCTCACTAATTGCCTACCTCAATGAAACACCACTTAGAAAAATACATAGAAAGACAGCAAGAACCAAGATTATTTTCAGAAAATAAATGATCCAGATATACAAAGAATAATAAATAAGAAATGACAGAGGCTATAGTAGAAGCATATATACAGAAGATAACGTTGAAACAACATGGCAAAATTTAAGAGTATTCTTTTGAAATGTCTAACAACGCATTGTGGCACCACATTTAAAGGAGGAACAGAGAAAAAAGAGAACAGCATGGTGGAATAATGAAGTTAAAGAAGCAATAAAAATTAAAAAAAGAACTATATAAGACCTGGATAAGATCACGCTCAGAAGACGGTTATGATAAATACAGACTAGTAAGGTAGACATCGGACAGAGTAATCAAGTAAGAGAAAGAAAAATCTTGGACCATGTATGGTGAAAATCTCAGTAGTTTTGTAGAGAGCCCAGCAGACAATTTTATAAGGCCATAGCAAAATGAGAATAAGGACGAACCTTCCAGCCATCCGAATATAAAAATGAAGTAAAGTAAACCTATACATGAAGAATAAGATCAGAGAAAGATGGGAAGAATACTTCAAAGACCTATTGAATATACCAGATACTGGGAATAAAACATCATTCAAACCAAGACATGCAAACATTGAAGAACCTGAAATACTAGTAAGTGAGGTAAGAGAAGCTATTAAGAGAAGCCCAAAGAACAAGGCTGGGGGAATTGATGGAATAACAGCAGAAGCAATAAAGGCGTGTGGAGAGATTGAAGTAACCTGGGTACATTACATCTTCAAGAAGGCGTGGGAAGAAAGAACTGTCCCTTCAGATTGGCAAAAGCTATTATAATACCAATATGGAAGAAAAAGGTAAAAAAACATCTCCCCCCTAAGCCATGTGGGAAAAATGTTTGCAAGAGTTCTGAGCAACGAATAAGACCAATTGTGGAGCTAACACCAGCCCACAACAGTTTGGGTTAGAAAAGGAAAAGGGTGCACAGATGCAATATTTGCCCCAAGACAAATTAGTGAAAAGACTATAGAATACAAAATCAAAAAATATAGCCTTCATAGACCAAAGAAGGCATTTGATAGGGTTAACAGAGACATGTTATGGGATGTTCTCGAAACTAGGAATAAAAGGAACACTGCTAGACTGTGTTAGAGCCATATATATCTGGAAAGTGAAAGTGCCATACGAAAAGCGCCGGACTACAAATTGGTTTCCAGTAACATCAGGAGTACAGGGAAGGATGTGTTTTATCACCTCTTCTTTATTATATACATGGATAGTATCACCAAAAAAGATGAAGCATCACCAACGCAGACCAACAAAATGAACTGCTCTTTGCTGACGACCAGTGTTTATTCCATAATAATATTGAACAGCTTCTAAACATAAACTTACTCATCAATAGCTGCCTCAAATACAACATGAAGATCAACATTCAAAAAACAGAAGTCATGACTATAAGCTGAGAACAAAAGATATCAACATACAAAAAAATGACCAAACGCTAAAGCAGTGAGAGAATTCAAATACCTTGGAAGTATCTTCACATCTGATAGTAGACTGGGCAGAGAGATCGAAACTAGAATCCAGCAAGCCAACAACATTACATACCAGCTTACCCTAATTTTGAAACACCCAGCTATTCCAGTAGTGACTAAAGACAGATTATAAATTCAATCTTTATACCAACACTGTGTTACCAGAGCCAAACATGGGCACTGACAAAAGAACAAGAAAGGAAAATTAACATATGCGAAATGAGATGCCTGGGGGAAAGCAGTAAATAAAACAAGAAGAGACCATATAAGAAATGAGGAAATTAGAAAAACAGTCGGAACAACACCTGCTATTAGATTTATTGAAAAAAAGAGACTCAAATGGTTTGGCCACTTGGTCAGAATGAACCCGAATACACCAGTTGCAAGAGTGTACAACCTGAAAATGGAATCATCAAGAGGAAAGGACAGACCAAGAAAAAGATGGGTTGATGGAGTTACAGACATCTTAAAACTCCCACAACCCCACCATATCAAGCACCGAGCGTGCATTATCTCGAAACCGATCATCAGTTAAACCTGCTACGCCTGGGGGTAAAAAAGCAAGAAGGACAAAAGAAAAAAAAAGAAGAAGATTTGATTCGTAAGAGAAATAAGCAGACGAGTTATTGACAGGTATTGATAAATAACTTGTTTGTATATTAACAAAAATAACGACATTTTGATGTGTTTTAGAGTTGTTAAGAGGAGCATTTTTTCATCGATATTATAAACAGGTAATTTTACCAGATGACTAGGGAAAACCCAGAGAGGACTAGTTTTGATGAATGGCATGCTTAGTTGCATATACCTCAATGAACCGAGTTGTATAATCGAAGAGCGGGGCATCAGCGTATAATTAAGTGAGTGTGAAGGAAATATGAGAGATGAAGTTCAGCGTTGTTGACCTTGGACTACGTATCCAAGAGCCAAAGTATCGTGTCTTTGGAAGAAACAATTAAAGAACCAGAGAATTTAAGAGCTGGATCGACAGCAGTAATTTCCCACCGAAATTACTCCACCTATACGGTCCAAGTTCTGGGCTGTGTTTTTTTCCAGCCCTGACGGCACTGACTTGAGAGTAGAATCAACACGACGAGAAATCACAGACGGGACCAGACTGAGCAGCCAACAGCTTATTCCCATTACCGGCAATTGTTCTCTGCATTCAAGAATATCACGCTAGAAGAAAAAGAGCCTTGCCTGTCCCTATCGCCAGAACTTTATAGAAACAATTTCCAGCGGGAGACTTTCCTATCGTCAGCAGAATAATCGACCCTTGAATTAGGACAATTCGGAACAAGACTATCATTATTATATCGAAAATACAGAAAACAGAAATGATCTGGCCGCAGTTCTCACTGATCGACCTAGAGAAGCAAAATTAGAGGTGGTTGGGCTGACCAGTTTTTCTGCACCTAAAAGAAGGGTCGGTAGAAATTTGTTGTAGTCTAGTTCCCAGAAATTCAGGAAATGAATTGAACCGAATTTCTTTATGTTGATATTTTGATATGTTACCTGTACATGTTACCCACTAATGAACTAGTGTATTATTTTATGTCATCAATTTAGAGAAGAGTATAAATGTAATTTAAGACCTTTCTTTGTTTACTTGTGAGAATTTGCAAGTCGTGATGTATTGTATAACGACGTTGAATTTCCTTTCTATGATTAGAGTTCATGGGAACTCATTGAAATTTATACATTGTTTTTAACATAAACTTTTGCAATATTGTTATTGTTGGTGATTCTATAGTTATTTATGTTTAGTGTGAAGAGACAGAGTCTTTTGATTCAGGTGACCTTCCTATAGCTATTTTTACTGGGTGTTCTTGTACTGACTCTTTTTATCTTTTCTATTCTTTTGTCCCCCTTTTTTCCCTCTTCCTCTTCCACACTTTCCTGGGGCCTTGTACTAGTTGAAACTATTACTTAAATTAGACTGTAGTTTAGCTCTTGCCTTCCGTCGCAGTGACTATCCAGCCGGGATCGTAGCTTTCCGTCGGCAGTGACTATACTAGCCGGGAATCGTAGCTTTCGTGGGACAGTGACTATACTCAGCCAGGATCGTAGCTTTCCGTCGGCAGTGACATACTAGCCGGGGTAGTAGCTTTCCGTCGGACAGTGACTATACTAGCAGGAAACGTAGCTTCCCTCGGACAGTGACTATACTAGCCGGGGATCGTAGCTTTTATCGGACAGTGACCATACTAGCCGGGGATCGTAGCTTCCCTCGTGCAGTGACTATACTAGCCGGAGATCGTAATTTTCCGTCGTGCAGTGCCTATACTAGCCGGATCGTTTTTTCCGTCGTCCCAAGTGGCCTATACTGGGGCGAGGGGAAATGTAGGCCCTTCTCCGCCCGGTGCGGGTGACTTTATACTACCCGGGGATCTAGCTTTCCTTCGGACAGTAATTATACTAGCCGGGATCGTAGCTTCGTCGTGCAGTGACTATACAGCCGGGGATCGTAGCTTTCCGTCGTGCAGTGACTATACTAGCCGGGGATCGAAGTTTCCGACGGACAATGACTATACTAGCGGGATGTAGTTTTCCGTCGGGTATATACTGGCCGGG
>JADZMA010002824.1:0-10920 GCA_020796225.1 Arion vulgaris
TAAATTTTAAACAAAAAAGGGATTATTAAAACAAATGTTCTGTTTTTGTTTAAAACAATCAAAATCTTGAATTTTAAACATTGTGTTATGTTTTTTTTGATATGTTTAATATGCAACAAGTCTTTCCTTGAATCGAATGCGTGTTATTAACTCATAAACTTTCTGACTCGGATGCAGTCATGAACAATAAATCACGATTGAAAAATCATGAGGGCATAGTGTGGTTTACAGAAGAAGTAGAACCCCATAACTTTTAAAAATGACAAATAATGTGGTGGTGTTGAACGGGGTCAATCACAGAAAGCTTAATAAATAAAAAAGACCCAGTCATCTTTTTTTTATATGTGATGGGGAAGAAGGTTTAAAACCATTTAACAACCGTAAATTCGAGGATAGACGAACAGAGGAAAAAGGGGGAAAAAAGTATATACCCCCTTCGTGCACGGTGACGTCAACATCTGGATGTGAAACACCAGAGATAGAGGTGAAGTCCATGTCCCCCGGCCCCCGCTTTCTTTGATATTGATGATAATGAATGTTCGATACATTTTTCCTATGATTACAAAAAAAAAGATCCCAGCGTTTGTTTTGTGGTCTTCTTCTTTTTTTTGCGTTCTTTTTTTGCGAAAATTTTAATCACTTTTTGTGATATGTTTGATCTTTGCCAAGAACGTGTATACGTTGTTGGTTTTAGGCCCCTAAACACATGACTTCACACGTTTAGGACACGTGCATCCGATTTCAGAAACCTTCTTGGTGCCTCTTACGCGTCGTGGGGTAACAGTGGTTTTTCTTTACACCCAAATTTGGGGGCCCCCGGGTAACCACTGGGGCGGTTTTTAGTAATTATAATTAGTTTTTTTTATTTTTCCCATTATATATCTTTCTTTTTTGTTACTAGATACTGATGGTAATCTCATCCATCGTAATAAAACTTAATATACATAGAAACGTACAGTATGTTTCCCATGACAGACTGTGACTAACTCGCTGTTGAATAATTTGTTCACTAAGCCCCCCGGGCCCCTGTGTTGTTTTTGTCCGACTCCCGGTGATGCTTCGAAAGGTTCAATATGATGGGTTAAATATGAGTGGATGTCTCTGGTAAAGGTTTCTAATTTTAAGAAGCGCATGTGAATCTACTGTCATTGAAAAGGAATGTTCGTGCCAAGCTTGAAGAAAGGAATGGATCGCTGTAGTTAATGATAGATGGGAATGTTTTTGGATTTCTCGCCGTCCGACTGTTGGTTGAAGACACTAAAATTTATGTTGAATCTATTCAGTGGTTTAAGGAGTTTGGAATTGCACTTGTACACACAGAAGTGGATGCCTACGGGGCAGAGTGAGGACAGTGTTTAACCTGCTACCACAGAAACCATCAGTACGCATCCCATTCTACAGCTTTGTGTGAAACTGATCATCATGGTCAGTCCGGTGATATGACGTCCGTTCAGAAAGCAATAATTATTAACCACAAAATAGTTTTCATGCGATATTTAAGGCGATACTGGATCAACGACTAGGCGAATCTGGTAATTATTTCCCATTTAACAATATTGGAAATTCTTTCAAAATACTAATGTGTCATATTAAAGTTTGTCCAAAAATAAAATAACTGTGACGAATAATAGTGCTATAAACAGTACAATACATGTATGTCCCATATAGCTGAGTTGTTATTTTTGTGGTTTCTATGGATCAATCTGTCTTCCGGATACATTATGTTAACCGAAATATTATAATTATTTCATTGACACAAATATGCAATTAAATATTTTTATTAAACAGCGCGATTAAATATTTTTGGACAATACATGCAATCAAATATTATTTGGATGAAATATTTCACTATTTATTTTTGTAACTATCAAACGAGTCAACATATTTTATAGTAGAAAACATACAATTATATTTTTAGTCCCCATAACTCATTTCAAAAAATTTTTATTTTTAAGAAAACCACGATCTAATACTTTACTTTATAAAATAAACGACGATATAAAATTTTAAAATAATTCATCAACATTTTTAAATTAACTCATCTCAACCAAAATATTATCGAACAGCTATTGCATTTTTTAAAAACAAACATTCTATCAAATGTCTTTCAAGTTATCAAACCAGCAGTCAGCTTGTATTTGTCACTCAAGCATCAATTTAGACGAAACTTTTCACTTAATATAATATCCAATGAACCAGGACAAGAGACAGGACAGACTGCGGCATCTATCGTTTGCCATTCAAATATTTCCTCGAGGCAATTATTGAAAAATTAATCAATAAATTATGTCTGTCGTAAAATTAAATTTATATTTCCCGATTATTCAATATGAATGAGTCAATTCTATTGAGTTTGTAAATAATATTTGTAACGTAGAACTCGTTATCTTATTTGTGTGTGTTGTGTTATGTTATGTTATGTTTGTTATGCTTGTTATGTTGTTATTCAATCGACGTCCTGGTACACTGGGCATTCCCTATCTACATCGTCTATGCTGTAGCAGCCACCCCAAAACCCACCTGCTCATCTGCCCATGCGGTTTTTTTTTTCTCTATCCACATACCCAAACACTGACTTCCCCCTAATTCTCGCAATGATTGGACTAGTGATACTCTTTAATACACCACTATGTCCATACTTCTGTCAGTTTGAGTAAGGACATTATTTGAAAGAACGTTAATTTGTGGCCTTGAACTCAGCATGTTCGTGTGACAGCCAACCAAGTCACTGTCATGTGTGTGTGTGTATGTTTTTTTCCGTACGTATCAAAAGTATTTGCCCCATTAAATACTTAAAAAACATTTCCCAAGATGTCTGGCAACATCTTTAAAAATGAAATCAAGCGTTTGACGGGCTTTTCAATTTGAACAAAAAAAAAAACCAGATGCTTGATGTAGGAAACATTCCGGTGGGGTCTGGGGCTTAGGGTATAGTGACTCGGTCTATTAACCTGACGTTCAGTTCGAATCCCTGCGACGTTTGGTTGCAAATTTTTGCTTGGATTTTCACAAAGGACGTGGCCCACCAGTTCAGAAAGCAATAACAAACTACTGAACTAATGTGTCTTTAAAATCTCAAACAGCGTTAAAAAGCGGGAGTTGATTCAAAAGCCCTTAAAAAGGATATAATTAAATTTTAAAAAATCCTTACGCAGTTATTTTTCAAAAAGATCGTAAAAAAAAAGTTGGATGTACTCTAAAAAAAATAACAAACGAATTGTATATATGCAAAATGAATGGTGGACATATAATAATTACGTGGCAAAAATGAAGAATTCCCGAAGTTGTCTGTGACGTATACGGTGTCCTGAAGATTGGCTGATGATTACGGTTTTGAAGATTGGCTGATGACGTATACGGTGCCCTGAAGATTGGCTGATGACGTATAGGGTGCCCTGAATTGGCTGATGACGTGGGTCCCCTAAAAGATTGGCTGATGACGTATACGGTGCCCTGGTTGGGTGGCGTATCGGTGTCCTGAAGATTGGCTGATGACTATACGGTGTCCAAAGGGGGATGACGTATACGGTGCCCTGAAGATTGGCTGATGACGTATACGGTAAAAATACAATACTTCTTATTATTCTTCTTTAGCGCTCCATATCGTTTTTGTTAACCACTCTTGTGTTTTTATGTGATCTGAGACTAAGAGCGTTTGTACGTTTTTCAGTTATGCGTCTACAAGTAGGCCAGCACATCCGATTTTTTTTTTTTTACTGGGTAGCATCCGTATGGCCTACATCAGACGCCTCACGCATGCATTGTAGGTCGCAGTGGTACTATTCCTTGCTTCCTTCGGGCCCCGGCACTACACGGACTTATTTTTTTTGGCGCTATATCGACCACTTGTTAACCACTCTGGGGATTTGTATGTGATCTGAGACTAAGAGCGATTGTACGTTGTGTCAGTTATGCGTCTACAAGTGGCCCAAACCTAGATTTCGGATGTTTTTTTTTTTTAAGGTCCTTTCCCCTAGGCTCCCCCCATCGCCCCCACAACTACCTTGTGGTGACGGTTACTATTCTTTCCCTTGCAGCCCCGACCCCGGGCTAATTATAAAATATAAACCGCTCATGCTCGTTTGTTCTGGAATAAAAAAGATTGCATTTTTAGTCTATGAAAGGGGGCAAAAGGGGACAATTCCCTCATTGTACCAGGTTTTCCCTATGTCTTGGCAAAAAAAACAAACCCTGTGATATTTTTAAAAAAGAAATCCGTAACTCCAGCAACAATCCCAGGGATCTCCAAAAAAAAGAACAGTTGATCATGCTATTTGGATTCAAACCCACAACTTTAGAACGCCCGCAAACGTTCTAATTACCTCACGACGAACACACAAAACGTTCTAATTTCCTCACGACAGAGAAAACAGCAAACGTTCTAATTACCTCACGACAAACACACAGCAAAATTCTAATTACCTCACGACAGAGACACACAGCAAACGTTCTAATTCTCCCCACAGAGACACAACAAAAGTTCTAATTTCCTCACGACAGAGACACACAGCAAACGTTCTAATTACCTCCCACAAGACACACAGCAAACCAATTACCCCCGACAGAACACAAGAAACTTCTAATTACCTCGACAGAGAAAACGCAAACTTCTAATTACCTCACGAGAAAAACAAACGTTCTAATTTCCTCCCCAGAGACACACACAAACGTTCAAAAACCTCCGACAGGAACAACAAACGTTTAATTCCTCCCCACAGAGACACACAGCAAACGTTCAATTACCTCACGACAGAGACACCCGCAAACGTTCTAATTACCTCACGACAGAGACACACAGCAAACGTTCTAATTACCTCACGACAGAGACACACAGCAAACGTTCTAATTACCTCCCACAGAACACGCAAACGTTCTAATTACCTCACGAAGAAACACAGCAAACGTTCTAATTTCCTCACGACGAACACACAGCAAACGTTCTAATTCCTCGACAGAGACACACAGCAAACGTTCTAAAATTCCTCCCCGGGGACACACAGCAAACTTCTAATTCCTCACGACAAAAACACAAAACGTTCTAATTACCTCGCAGAACACACGCAAACTTCTAATTCCTCAAGAACACACAGCAAACGTTCTAATTCCTCACGACGAGACACACAAAACGTTCTAATTACCTCCCACAGAGACACACAGCAAACTTCTAATTACCTCCCACAGAGAAAACAGCAAACGTTCTAATTACCTCCGACAGAGACACACAGCAAACGTTCTAATTTCCCACGACAGAGACACACAGCAAACGTTCTAATTTCCTCCCACAGAACACCCCAAACGTTCTAAAAACCTCACGACAGAGACACACAGCAAACGTTCTAATTACCTCACGACGAGACACACGCAAACGTTCTAATTACCTCACGACAGAGACACACAGCAAACGTTCTAATTACCTCACGACAGAGACACACAGCAAACGTTCATACCTCACGACAGAGACACACAGCAAACGTTCTAATTACCCCCGACAGAGACACACAGCAAACGTTCTAATTACCTCCGACAGAGACACACAGCAAACGTTCTAGTACCTCACGACAGAGACACACAGCAAACGTTCTAATTACCTCACGACAGAGACACACAGCAAACGTTCTAATTACCTCACGACAGAGACACACTGCAAACGTTCTAATTACCTCACGACAGAGACACACAGCAAACGTTCTAATTACCTCCGACAGAGCACACAGCAAACGTTCTAATTACCTCAGACGAGAACACAGCAAACGTTCTAATTACCTCACGACAGAGACACACAGGTTTCCCATTCTTCTTCTTTGCGTTTGTTCTTTACACCAATTTTTAATCATCTTGTGATATGTTTGATCTTTGCCAAGAACGTGTATACGTTGCCATTGGTTTAGTACCCTAAACGAAAGTACTTCTCACGTTTAGGACATGTGCATCGATTTTAGTCAAACCTCCTTAGTCGCCTCTTACGACGTGCGTGGCAGGCAACAGTGGTTCTATTCTTTACACCCCAAATTTGGGCCCGGGAACCACTCGGGCGAAAACTCAAATCGTATGATTAAAAAGCAAACAGAAAATAATTTGCTTAGTTTTTACTGAACCCCAGGACAATAAAATGTTAAAGATCAACCTCCAAATCCTAAAATACAAAGATTTTATCATGTATGATGAACTTTTCAAATGAAAAACAAAACAAAACAATTTGTAGTAAGAAATTTGATTTCTCCATTCTCCTTTTCCCACCTCCCAAATGTTCTCCCGTACTTTTTTTTTAATGCAGGTATCTGTAGTGTGGAGGTACGGCGCTCGACTCTAGTTCAAATGGTAATCTGTTCGTTCACCGCGTGAAACGGTCGAACTATTTTTTTTACTAGTGATTCTTGATCTCCATGTAGGTGAGATATAGATTCTAGGTACCACGCGATAAAACGTACTTCCTGTGTTGAAGTTGATCCTTAAAAAAAAAATTTGTCATTTAAAAAAATGGATACAGTGGGCTGCCTTGTCGCAGCCTGGGAGAACTCAAGAAAAATATTACCATAAAATCTTCACAATATTTTAAGCATCTTCAAAATGTCATCGGGCCCCTACCCAGAGCTACGTAGTTCGTGTCCTGTAGCTGAGATCTTCATGCGTAAAATAACAATTTCGAATCACACAACATTAGTCACCGACGCGTAATGAAAAAAAGCCCTATTAATCAATCAATCTATTTTATCTTTTGAAATGACTCAGCAAAACATGACCAATGTAAGACGATCTGTATTTAAAACTGTCAAAGAAAGGATATAAAAACTGACATTACCAATCTCATTGATTGAAACTAATTCTCTCATTGAAATACGATTCAATTTAGTTGAAAATATGAACACGCGCTATTAATACTTTTCCTTGATTAGTACTCTATAATTCAGTTTTAAATATTTAGTAAAAGCAACAACAACAATGGCATGTGAACGACTCTGTTGCATATTACTAAAGATTAAACCTATTAATGAATTAAGACAATTCTGCAAACGAAATGGAACTTATTTTTTAAACCCTAAGTTTGTCAGACGTCATACGAGCCTGGAGGGCACAGTACAATACCGTCGTTTGGAAATCCTCTTGTCTGTGTTCTCGGTAGCGCGGGACACCATTAAAACCATTTATTCCAGGAATAAGGAGATTGTTATGAACAGAAAAAGCCAATTTTTGGGTTTTGTGAAGGATTGTCCGTCCCTGTCTATTTATTCTCTCAGTTCACCCTCCAGAAACACTTTGACTACGACATAGTACCAACGTTCACCGACAGCTTTCATTCGGAAATTATCTCTCTCATCATCTCTCTGAAAGTTCACGGCGTCCTGGGAGGGTTGCATTCTGCAAAAAGGTTTTTTCCCTCTACAAGATCATTGACTTTCATTGTTTCGGAATGATCCCAAAATAAGCTCCTATCAGCAGTGAATTATTGATAAACTACATTTGTTTTCTTGTCTTGTCGACTTCAGTCTCGGTACAAATGGATTTGTCTTCCCTTGTCTCCGTATCCCTGGTGGATGTAATCTCACGTGCTCTGATGGACCGGCTTCCGCTTTTAGTTCCGTATTCTACACACAGCCAATGAGAAGATAAAACTATTTTTGTGGATCATTGCACAGAAACAAAGACATCAATATGAAATCACATTTATTTCAGTTTGCAAAGCAAATTTTTTGTCGTAAGTTTTTGTTATTTCTGTATTTTTACACAAATATTTGAACGGACACTATTTTTTTAACGTGTAATTCAGGTGAAACACGTCAAAACAAAGTACTGTGGTTTTTCAAAATACAAAAACAATAACTATACACAGCAACGTTTCGACTAAAGGCCTTTATCAACAAACAACGAAGAAATTTCGGGGCTGTGTATTGTTTTTATATTTGGTAAAACTACAGTCTTTTTTTTCACGTTATCTCTTTGCTACATAGTTTTTCTGCAGTCTTTCTATATCGATAACGTTAATCCCAAAAATTGTTTCACCAGTAGACCGTTAATGGATTCCCTTAACCGTTGGTCACCTTACAATTGACAACCTTTATATTTTTTTTAAAACTTTAATGTCCCTTTTGGCATAAAAAAACGTTCGAATTAGTCAGTAACTGTTTGTTGTGTCAAACATTGGCTACACATATTGAGGCTCTCATTTTAAATTTCCTTTCTCGAACGCTCCAGGTCGACCCTTGTTAAACCACTTTTTGCGATTTGTATGTGATCGAGCCTAAGAGCGATTGTACGTTGTGCCAGTTATGCGCCTACAAATAGCCAGGGACATCCGATTTCTGCAGCGCTTGTTATATACTAGGTAGCTTCCTAACCCCCTCAGTCACCTCTTACGTCAGGCCCTGTAGGTCGCAGTGTTACTATTTTTTGAGCCCCTTTCTAGCCCCGGCAATAATCGTTTCCCTTTATAATTAAAAAAAAATGACCCATTCTTGTAATCTATTATTTATACTGTACATAACTGGTACATAACAAAAATGTTGCGTGTAAGAAAAAGCAATAACATGGCTGACCAAATTTTAACATAGCCTGGGAGGCACAAGGGGTCAGATGACTGGCAGAGAGCTATTATAGTCCCAATATGGAAGAACAAAGGAGACAAAGAGAGTGTGAAACATACAGGGGTATCTCTCTTTTGAGCCATATAGGAAAAATGTTTGCAAAAATATTGGAGCGAAAAGCAAGACATATATTAGAGCCCCAGTTAAGCAATAGTCAGTTTGGGTTTAGGAGGGTAAGAGCTGCACAGACGCAATATTTACACTAAGACAGATCTGCCAACAAACAATTAAATACAATCAAAGTAAACAGCTTATATTTATAGCCCAAAGAAAAGGCATTTGATAGAGTAAACAGGTTCAAATTTGGAAGACCCTTGAAAATATGGCGTCCAGGGACAACTATTAGGTAATAGCATGGCCTTATATCAAGATAGCCAGAGTACAGTAAGAACAACAGAAGGAATGACCAACTGGTTCTCCATTACATCAGGTGTTAGACAAGGTTGTGTCCTCTCACCACTACTCTTTTATTGCATATATGGATAAAATAACTCAAGAGTCAAATTCAGATAATGATGAAATAAATGAACTGCTGTTTGCAGATGATCAGTCCCTGATACATCAAAATAAACAAGACCCTACAACATCATATTGACACCTTAAAACAAAATTGTGTAAAACATGACATGAAAATCAACAACACTAAAACAGAAATAATGAATATGGGAAGAAAACAAAATTTCTAGACATCCATGTCAATTACAAAATTTAAAACCCCAAGTGAAAGAATTCAAATACTTAGGAAGCATATTCACAGAAGACGGAAGACTAGATAGAGATATAGAGGCTAGAGTACAAAAAGCAAATGCTATAACCTACCAGCTAGCCCCATTGTTAAGGCACCCAAAAATTTCACAGGCAGCTAAGCAACAGATGATCAACAATTTTTATACCTACTTTGTGTTACAGAGCCAAACATGGACATTGAGCAAAGCGCAGTCACAAACAATAACTACATGTGAAATGCATTGCCTGCGAAAAGTTACAATAACACAGAAAAGACAGAATCACTAACATCATCATAAGAAGAAAGTTGGCACAAAACCGTTCTGAATTACATGAGAAACAAAGATGCAGTGATTTGGCCATTTAAAAAGAATGCATCAAACTCCACAGTATACAGAGTCTTCTACAACAGAACATCAGGAAAGAAGGGCGAGGAAGACCACGGAAAAGATGGTTAGATGGCGTAGCAGAAACCTGTGAAAGAGCAAAGATAACAATCACACAAGCCACCAGAACAACGCAAGACAAAAAAAGAAAACCACGACACTGGGCAACAACCCGGTAGCAGTGTGACGACAAAGAAGAAGATAACTGGTGGTTTTTTACCCAATTAACATATCGATTTACATAGATTGATATGCGTAATGTTTGCTACAGTAAAACTTGCATATTAAACACAGTTATATAGAAATTTCATCATGCCTCGGACATGTTCATATGTGCTTCGATCCTGGGCCCCAACAAATCAACAGCGTCCGCGGCCCAACACGTCAATTCAATGCTTATTAATCAATTTTATCCCATATTTGGTATGTCGCTCTTTTCAGACTGTACCAATAATCGACATCCATCTCCTTCAATTTGGGAGCGCGTAAGATTACAATTCCCGAAACTCCTCTGTTGAAACTCTCACGGTATTAGATACAATTTCGGTCCATTGCAGTGCCCTGTGATATCGTAGTCGTGACAATCAATCTATCAGCTCGTTCTTATTCTTGCTCCAGCATACCCAGGAGGAAAATGCATGATTTCTCCGATCCTAGTCTGTACCATTGACTGATTGATTGATTGATTGATTGATTGATTGATTGATCATCGGTGCACTTCGAGGAACAGATATGCCTACTCCCTGCCTGCTCCCAAAATCTTTTTTATACCGGGAGGTTTTATCTACAAGCATGGACTTCATAGCATCGGTTTGGATGCTCGATGTAAATTTTAAATGAGGTAACATTTTAAGTAAATGTTAATTTAATTGGTAGTATTGATTACAAAGGGGAGCCGCTTTCCAGCCTACTCTTTCTCCCTTCTCACTCATTGAGTGTACTCCTACTATGAAAAATTAATTGAAAACTACTTTGTTTTTTGGTTTTTAGAGTATCCAGATGGATATTTTCTTCTTCTTCTTACCAGGGCTGCAGTTTTCACTCTTGGGAAATCAATGCCAATTTGTGAATCTGCATGTGTTCTTAAAATGCAAAAAAATAAAATATCAGAAAAAAAAACTACAATAAATGGTGTGGGCAACTTACAATTTTTAAAAAAAAAATTTAAAAACATGATTTAAATCTTTAGATGGATGAAAATTTCTCAATTTGGATGAAAAAAACATACC
>JADZMA010002825.1:0-10916 GCA_020796225.1 Arion vulgaris
AAATTCAAAATTAAAAAAGGTTTTTAAAACGGAACTGGCATACTGAATAACTACCGAGTGAGGCAGAGGCAACCCAAAAGGCGGCCAATGATCTTGGAGAGAAGAAACACTACACGCAACAAGGTCGTAATATTCACCGATGCTCTATCGGTCATCACGGACTAAAAATGCGTTGGCAAAACTGAGATGAATGAGCTCAAACGTCCTCGCTGAACTAAGAGTTCACTCAAACGCACTGTCATCCAGTGGATACCGTCACTGCAACATTAGGAACGGAGCGGCCGACAAGCTAGCAAAGAGGGCGGGCGACTACCCAGACTGATCTCGAGATCAGCTATGAGAGTCAAAACAACCATCGGTTCGCACTATCGAAGCGGCAAAGAACACCTGCGGTCACGGACAGGGACGGTTACTTGGTTTTTGCGCAGTGAACAAGTTACCATATTTGCCTCCGTACCCCCATCAACAAGCTCAGAGCGAAATGTTCATAAATTTAAAATTGCTAACAGCTGTGCCCATGCAATATGGCAGACATGACGGCAGAACATCTAAAGACTGTCCACTTACTTAAGTATACGAGAAGAGTAGGGCCAAAACAAAAGAGCTTCATGAAAGCTGTACGGAGGAACGGAGCCCCAAAAAACAACAGTTAAATTCATGATAGAAGTTGGTCCATCAGGCTGGGCGGAACGAAAAGGAAGGATACCAATGTAGGGCTGATGAATCAGATTTACATGAAGGGGAATTTATGGGAGATCGGGTACATCGGTCTGGGTGGTGACCCGAGAGAGAGAGAGAGAGAGAGAAAAGCGAAACCTAATATTAACGATTTTCAACGAAAATTGTTCTAAGAAAATCAGTAACATTAATAACAAGCGTTCACATTTTACGTTGTTTCATTAGGACTACATTTGCGTACTTGGAACAAGCATGGACAATGAGCAAAGTGCAATCACAAAAATAACTGCACGTAAATGTGGTGCTTGCAAAAGTTAGTAATAACACGGAAAGAGACAGTCCAACATCAACAAAAGAAATTGGTCAGAACCTTAAATTACATTGAGAAAAGAAAAGTGGTTTGGCCACTTAAAAGAATGCATCCAAACTCTACAGTATACAGAGTCTTCTAAAACAGAACATCGTAAAGAAAGCGAGAGGAAGACCAGAAACAGATGGTTGATGGCATAGAATCATGTCAAAAGCAAAAATAACAATCACCCAAACCCAAAATAACAGCGGAAGACAAAAAAAAAACCATCACTGGGCAAAACCGGTAGCAGTGTGACGACAAAAGAAAGAGATGGGGTCACATGTTTATCAAAATACCACTATTTGTGATTGTGTGATTGTTGCATCAAATGACATAACATCAGTAAACGTAGTATTTCATTCTGATTGTTTGCATAGGTGAGAAGACATTTATTAAATGTAAATTACATTGCCCCCCGGTGTTATTAAGGTACATGGGAAGCAAGAATAGTAACCTGCGATCTGCAAGGCATGTCGTAAGAGGCGATGAGTCAGGTCTAGAAAGCTACCTAGTAAAAAAAACGTGTTGCAGAAATCGTATGTGCTGGCCCACTTGTAGTGCATTACTGGCACAACGTACAATCGCTCTTAGGCTCAGATCATATACATATCACAAAGAGTGGTTTAACAAGTGATCGATATGGAGCCTCGAAGAAGAGAAATTATTTATGGACTGTTGTAACAAATGAGAAACATCACTAAATGTAATGATTTCATTCTGTCGATGCAGCAGTGGAGTCTAAGGCTTTTGGGAGTGGAGCTCGATCCCAACCCATGAGTACCTGGGTTTCCCAACCACGCAACTCTAGATACTTAAGGGCCGAAAAACTGAGTAGGTTTCCCTGACCTAGATCAGAAAAGGAGGCCGGAAAATATAGATGTTTAATAGAACAAGCTTTTTGCAATTTTACTCAATTTTTTGAGTCTATGGTTTTTTTATTGGTGAAAATATTCTTATTGATTTCATTATTGTTAAACTTAACTTATTGCATAATATAACTTCGAGTTAGCATTTTATCTTGATTTAAAAATGAATTCCCTCTATATACACAAATACTGAATCGAGGTCATGGTGTAGTTGGGTCTGATTTTCCATAACCTTTCCTGAGTCCGAGGTCCATAAGTTTATAGTTGGCTCTGTTCCCAAATCCGCGGCAGTTCACAAATTTTCCCCGTAAATTTTTACAAATGGTAAAAATATACCTCACCGTTCAGAAAGCAATGGCAAAATATTCAACGTATAAGTGGTGCCTAGAAAATCAACCATTCTTACGTGGTTGAGAGCAGCGTCCTTAAAAGGATATGCCACATTTTCTTTTCTTCTTTGCGTTCGTTTTTACGAGCAATTTTAATCACTCGGATATTTGCCAAGAACGCGTATACGTTGCACTTGGTTTGGTAGGCCCCTAAACATAGACTTCTACACTTAGGACACATGCATCCGATTTCAGCCAAACCTCCCTTTGTCGCTTCTTACGACATGCATGGCAGGTAACAGTGGTTCTATTCTTTACACCCTAAATTTGGGCCCCAGTAACCCTCGGGCGCACACTTTCATATCACTGCTGCAACAAATGGGAAAATATAATTAAATATATTATACATGTTTTCATTGCTGCTGCAGTCCCGTATTTAACTACATTAATCTTATTTATCCTTAAAAATCTTCGCAAGAACCCCGGAACCTTAAAGAAAACTAAAGTTATTGAAATTATCCATAATATTCATACGCGAGATGGACTGTAGTTTAATGTGGCGCATAACGTGAGTCATCGTCCGCGTAGTCTTAATCATCATTAACTTTCTCATAGCTTACCTTCTAGCTCCCAGGAGTAACCCTCACGCAGTCAATGTTGCCCCTCAGTGATTTCATTAATGGACCCAGTCTTTAAATCAGTTCTTAATGCGTCGGCTGCTTGGGTTATGTGTTTTTCATCACTACACGCTCTTAGTAAACTCTTAATATACTTCTTAAACATCTCCTTAGTCCAACTGAGTCGTTAGTACTTACTTACTTACTTATTCATATCTCTGCCTCGTGGAGCATAGGGTCTCAACAGTTATTCGCCACTTTTCCCGGTCTCTGGCTGTTTTCTTTCTGGTTTTCCAGTATTTTTTTTTTTTCCAATCCAGAAGCACTTGAGCTTTCAGCTCTTCGGCCCAGTGCCATGGACATCGTAACCCTTCGGTTCGGTGCCACAAACACCGTAAATCTGGGGAATCTGTGGCTTTTTCTGCCATCCTGCGGAATTGAACCCGCACACACAGAGGGATAATCACCCGTAGTCCAACGCGCTACGAACACGCTGGGCAGACGGGCAAGGTTTTCCAGTATAGACGAGCACTCTTCAGTTCATCAAGAAGACTTTGCCTCCAGGTCTGTTTAGAGCGTCCTCTTTTTCGTTTTCCTTGCGGGTTCCACTCAAGTGCTTGTCTAGTGACATTCGATCGTGTCTTCCGTAGGATATGTTCAACCCATCGCCATTTTCTCCTTTTAACCACAGGTCTGTGTTTGCAACTCTATCATACCGTCTAGGTATGAGAATCCGCCGAAGACATCCGTTGACAAAGGTCTGAATCTTGCAGTAGGGAAAAAATCGAGAAAAGAAGCAGAGGGGGAAACTTCCTCTCGAATCCCGGGAAAGGTTTTCGAGTATCATTGCCTGATAACATCGATCGGCTCGGTTAAAAAGTCGAAATAGGAACCCCCGTTGTATGACCTTGCATTTTATATTGTTGTATAAAGACGAATTATTAAAAAAACAATACAAATGCTAAATCAATTATATTATATTACAATTTACTTTAAACAAAAAGGGAATATCAGTATTAATAATTTTTGTCACAAAAGGTAAAATAGGTTCATAGAATTGAGTAAAATTACAAAAAAACAATTTCTATCAAACATATATAAAAAACTCCTTTAAAACAATTTTTTTTTTGTAAATTTTGGTTTTTGGTGCCCAGTCAGGTTCGTAAAGAATTTTGAAAAAGCAATTATTTTATATTTTCCCCAATCCTATATTTAAAAAAGTATTGTAATACTTGTTTTCAACCCTGAATATTAAAAAGTCTTGATTTGTTATTTTATTTAATATATATATAAATTATATATATATACAAAATGTATAAAGCCTCCAACAAAAAGTTCAAAAACCCCCAGAAAGGACAGTCAAAAACATCAGCATAAGAAAGACAGTTGGGAAAGAATCTTGATGAATTACATTGAAAAACAAAGAATGAATGGTTCGGCAAGAATGAAACCAAACCCCACTGATACAGTTTTCACAACATAACATCATAAAAAAAAGGTTAGAAATCCCCAAAAAAGATGACTAGAAGGTATAGCAGAACTCTGTCAAAATAAAGAAGAATTTGATTAGTTTCGATCAAGTGTTCTTTTGCTCCCTGACGTTATTTGGTACTATCTGAATTGTAACCATCTTGTGGGGATTCTTAGAGAGTTAAAACGGGAAGTAAACCGGATATGAAACCCCCACCCCTTTTTAGGTCAACATCTATACAGAATACAAAGGGGAAAAACATCGCCCCCAAATCTGGAGGAATGGTGAATGGAGAAACCCCAAATATGGGGGAAATGGAATAGAAAAACCCCAAAATCTGGAGGAATGGTGAATAGGAGAAAGCCCAAATCTGGAGGAATGGTGAATGGAGAAACCCAAATCTGGAGGAATGGTGAATGGGGAGAAACCCCAAATCTGGAGGAAGGGGAAAGGGAAAAACCCCAAAATTGGAGGAAGGGGAAGAGAAACCCCAATCGGGAGGAATGGTGAATAGAAAAGCCCAAATCTGGAGGAAGGGTGAATGGGAGAAACCCAAATCTGGGGGAATGGTGAAAGGAAAAACCCCAAATTAAATGGTGAATAGGAGAAACCCAAATCGGGAGGAATGGTAATAGGGCCCAAATCTGGGGGGGTGGTGAATAGGAAAGCCCAAATCTGGGGAAGGGAATAGGAAAAGCCCAAATCTGGAGGAATGGTGAAAGGAAAAGCCCAAATCGGGGAGGAATGGTAATGGGGAAAAACCCAAATCGGGAGGAATGGTGAATGGGAGAAACCCCCAAATCTGGGGGAAATGGTGAAAAAGGGGGCCCAAATCTGGAGGAATGGGAATAGGAAAAAGCCCAAATCTGGGGGGGAATGGTGAATAGGAGAAAGCCCAAATCTGGGGGGGGAATGGTGAATGGGAAAAAGCCCAAATTAGGAAGGGTGTGGAGAAAGCCCAAATCGGGAGGAATGGTGAATGGAGAAACCCCAAATCGGGAGGAATGGTGAATGGGAAAAACCAAATCTGGAGGAATGGTGAATGGGAAAAACCCCCAAAATCTGGAGGAATGGTAAAAGGAAAGCCCAAATCTGGAGGAAGGGGTGAATGGGAAAACCCCAAATCTGGGGAATGGTAAAAGGGGAGAAACCCCAAATCTGGGGGAATGGTAATAGGAAAAGCCCAAATCGGGAGGAATGGTAATAGGAAACCCCAAATCTGGGGAATGGTAAAGGAAAAGCCCAAATCTGGGGGAAAGGTGAATAGGAGAAAGCCCAAAACGGGAGGAATGGTGAAAGGAAAAAAACGGGAGGAAGGGTAATAGAGAAAGCCCAAATCGGGGAATGGTAAAAGAAAAACCCCCAAATCTGGAGGAAGGTAAAGGAAAAACCCCCAAATCTGGAGGAATGGTAAAGGAAAAAATCTGGGGGAATGGTAATAGGAAAAGCCCAAATCGGGAGGAATGGTGAATAGGAAAACCCAAAAACTGGAGGAATTGATAGGAAAACCCCCAAATCGGGGAGGAATGGTGAATGGGAGCCCAAATCTGGAGGAATGGTAATGGGAGAAACCCAAACTGGAGGAATGGTGAAAAGGGGCCAAATCTGGAGGAATGGTGAAGGGGAGAAAGCCCAAATCTGGAGGAAGGGGAAAAAAGGGAAAAACCCCAAATCGGGAGGAATGGTAAAATAGAAAAACCCCCAAATCGGGAGGAATGGTGAATAGAGAAAGCCCAAATCTGAGGAATGGTGAATGGGAGAAACCCCAAATCGGGAGGAAGGGTGAAAGGAAACCCCAAATCGGGAGGAATGGTGAATAGGAAAAACCCCCAAAATCGGGAGGAAGGGAATAGGAGAAACCCCAAAATCTGGGGGGAATTTGGGAAAAAGCCCCAAATCGGGAGGAATGGTAAAAAAACCCCCAAAATCTGGAGGAATTGAAAAGGGGCCCCAAATCTGGAAATGGGAATGGAGGAAATCTGGGGAATGGTAAATTTGGAAAACCCAAAATCGAGGAATGGTGAATGGGCCCCTCTGGAGGAATGGAATGGGAAAAACCCCCAATCTGAGGAATGGTGAATGGGAAAAACCCCCAAATCTGGAGGAATGGTAATGGGAAAGCCCAAATCTGGAGGAATGGTAAAAGGGAAAACCCCAAATCTGGAGGAATGGTGAATGAGAAACCCCTCTGAGGTGGTGAAAGAGAAACCCCTTGGGAGGAAGGGTAAAAGGGGGCCTCTAGGAATGGTGAATGGGAAAAAAAAAGCCCAAACTGGAGGAATGGTAATAGGAGAAACCCCAAATCGGGAGGAAGGTGGGAAAAGCCAAATCGGGAGGAAGGGGAAAAGGGAAACCCCAAATCTGGGGGAATGGTGAATGGGAAAGACAGGATGATTAAATATTTCCATTTTACGTCTGGCATCCTTACAAATTTTATAAATTAAAATGGCACTTAGTCTTTTTTGGGAAAAAACAGGGATCTAAAAGATGTTTCTGCAAAATAGGAAAGGCGCATTTTTCCCATTAGCTGCCAAATGCTAATGTTCGGGGTTTATTTCACGCCATCGTCTGGCACCCCACAAATCTTAAAAAATTCAAAATGTATGCATTTTGCCCCTTTTTGGAAAAAAACAGGGACGAGAAGATGTTTCGCAAATGGGCAAGGGCATTCTTCATATTAGACCCAAAGCCCCACCCCAAAAAAGGTAAGAGGCCGTCACAGTTACAATTGTTAAATGCCCGTCTATAAAGATGAAATGTCTGGTCAACCACTAAAAAAAACTGTTATAAGAAGGGGAAGATGGAGATATGTTTGGGCGTGGAAAAAAATGATCAAAAAATTCAAAGCAGGATCGAAGGGAATGCAAAGGTCAAAAAGACTGGATGACATAAGGCCCCGAAACGAACTTGCTGGGAAAAGGGAAAAAATACGGTCTCAGTTCCTTTTGGGAAAAGATTGAGCGAGTTGCCCAGGGAAAAAGCAGCACGGAGTTGCTTGCAGGTCTTTGTAACGAAAGGGGGGAATTATTATTTTTTTAAAGACGAAAATTGGGAAAAACTATTTATAAATAACTATAACGAGACAGAAAGAAATTTTCATAACCCAGAATTATTAACAAGTCACTGGGAACCCGGGCATGTTTTGTTTCATGGCGTCGTCATCTGTAACCCGTCGCCTTTTTAAGGTGGTTAGAGGTTTTAAAAGAGGGGGACAGGAGAGGGTTCCCTTTTTTATGCTGGCTGGTAGACAGATCTGACATCAAAATTTTCTTCATAAAACATGGTTAGCATCATTACCACTGCGCATGTTGATTTTCCGTTCGGGTTTAAATTTAAAAACATTTGTTTGAGAAAAAAAGATTAGTAAAACTGGAAAAATATTTGGGGAATGATGTTAGCAATGGTAGTAAAGGGGTGGGGTTTAAAAACAACGATCAATTTTTTTTCTTCTGCGTTCTCACTAGTTGGGTTTTGGGTTTCAATAAAGGATGTCTGTCAAATTATCAAAACCCCTTCAGTTTGTCTTGACGCTGTGTGGGGCCCCCTTTTTCTCAAGTTTGCATCTGGGGGCAGTTCTGCAGGATATAATTCCTATGATTTCCCTTTCGTTTTTGCAACCTCTTCCACTGTGGGGTTTTGGGCCCCCCCGGGGTGGTAGGTCTGAATACTTACTGCGTGGCAAACTCCGAGGCAGATTGGCGGGGAGAATCCTTATACCATTCTCATTGTGGGGGGTCTTGCACCATGTTTTCGCCTTACGGCCTGGTGCATCCTTTTCTCAACATTTGTTTGGGGTTTGCATTCCTAGCGGGCACGTGCATCCCATTTTAGGAAAACCCCCTTTGTCCCTTTACTACAAAGTGGGGAGGTAACAGGGGTTTTATTCTTTTCAAAATTTGGGCCCCGGTAACCACTGGGGCAGTACGTAAAATGAAGAACAAGTTTCCAACAATGAGGGATCTTTTTTCTTTTATTCCAAGCTCCCCATCGTTCACTTTTCCCTTTGTGATTTTTTATGTGATCGGAACCTAGGAGCGATTGTTATTGGTTATTGGTTCTAAAAGACGTCATTGCACTCCGGGCAGACCCATAGGTGCTCAATCTCCCCCAAAATATATGAAGAGTTTCATGCTGGTGGTCCGTGGCTGTGATTAAACACATTTTCACTCTGCCCTCAGGGATCCAGTTTTTTTGACAGGGGTTAAGAGCGATTGTATGGGCCAGTAGCGCCTACAAGAGACCAGCCCTCTAGTTGATCTGTTTTTTTTTACTAGGTAGTTTTTAGGGCCCCACTTCATCGCCTCTGCCGCAGTGAGGTCCGTTTACTATTCTTTTTAGGGAGCAGTTTACTATTCTTGTAGGGCGCAGTTTACTTTTGGGTGGATAATGTTCCCTTCCCGGGGGCAAGGGGTTGTTTCTTTTGGGGCCGTGCGGTATTTTTTATATGAATTTCGAAATCCGCCCCCTTTAAAATTTTTTTCCCTTTAAAAAAAATTTTTATTTTGGATATGCCGCCCGGTACGCCTGATGTCGCCCTGTATCATGCACGTCACGGCATGTTTGTTCCCCCTTCCCGGTTCTGGCAAAAAAAGGCCGAATTTTTTAAATTGGGGGAAAATTATGAAGGGAATTTGAAGCCGCGGTTCAACATGAAGCTTTCGTTGATAATAAAAACCAAAAAAAAGGAACACCTTTTGGGGGAAAAGAAAGAGATACGTAGTCGAAATTTCCAGCGGACCCTTTTTCCCCCAAGGCTTCCGCATTCCCGGTCTGTTTATGGTGTCCTCTTTCGTTTCCTTTTCGGGGGCCACTCGGCTTGTCGTGACACTCACCGTGTCTTCCTAGGGGATTTCCCACCCCTACCGTAATTACTATTTTTTTATCTATTTCTCATTATCATTTTTTATCTTTTTTTCATTTTTCTATTTTTATCTATTTTTCGAATTATCTATTTTTCCCCTCTATTATATTCATTAAAAAAAAGACCAAATTTTTGCCACTTGGGGAAATGAACCGAAAACCCAGTTGCGAGGGCAACCTGAAAATGGAATCATCAAAGGAAGGGGGAAAAAAAAAAGACGGATTGATGGGTTAACATTTTCTCCACAATACCACAGCATCAACAGAGATGCACTATCTTGAAACCACATAGTTAAACCTGCATTCATAACGGGAAAAAAAAAAAAAGAAAGAAAAAAGAAAGAAGAAAGAAAAAAGGGTCATTTTCTGAACGTTTGAAGGTATTAGGTGGGAGTCAAGCCATTAAGTTTTTATTATCTTATCTTATCTTAAACATTACCTGAAGGGGGGGAATTTTTTTTATCTTGTGCCAGGTGTGTTTCGCTTGACGTTGTTGTCCCATGCTGGGGCCTTTAGATTTTTCATCCATCGTGTTCTTTGGGCCGCCTCGTGCTCTGCCCTAGTGTCGATTAGCAGGCACGGATGGTAATAAATGTGGGTTTCCCTTTACTAGATGGCCGAATCACTTTATTTTTGTTTCGGGGTACGTTGCATGGTATAGTACCAAATGCTTCTATATTCTCTTTTTGCCCTTTTCTCCTTGAAAGGTTGCACTTTTTGAATCTCATTTCCCCTTTTGTAATCTTTTTTTTTCTTTGTCTTTGCAGGGTGGGTTTGGACTGTGAATGTTGGGGAAATATAGTTTTCAGTTTTTGTTGTTTTTAAAAGAAGTTAATGTTTGATTTGATCATTCCCAGAACGAGATACATTATTCAGTGTCTTTTAAACACTGTATTTTAGCATTATATATACCAAAAGGTAATGTTACTTCGAAAAGTGGGTACAAAACAAAATACAGGCAGCCTGTTGCTTTGCAGGTCGGGGGACAGCCAAAGGTGACGGAGACGAACCCAGTAAAAGCTGGATCCCGGGGAAATCGCCCGGGATAAGCCCCGAGCCCAAAAAGGTGCTAAAGATGTACAAAAACACACATGCTAAGGCTGCACGAATAAGAGTATTTAGGGGGAAACGTTACATCGGTCTGATTGGGATCGCGGGGAGAGAGAGGAGGAGGGGGGAGAGAGAGAGAGAAAAGGCGCGGGTGGGGCATCAGAGATGCCGAAGGGGCGATAGAATATTTAGAAACGACACAAAGCGTCTATAATTCCTGACCCTGAAGCTGTAAACAAACAGGATGGAAAAAAAAGAAAGACAATGCGTTTGGAGGCTCCCCATGTCCCTTTTTTTGGGCCCGACGCGAAAGACAAAAAAAGATTAGAGAATAATAGATGCATTTATGAAAAAATAATAAATCATTTAAGGGAACTAGACAACAAAAAACCATCAAAACTCTAATACCCTCAGCATAATTTCTAATAGTCGCCACTTTCTGTCCTAAGTGAAGATGCGCGAATCCGAAAAAGTGAATTGGGGCGAGGGAGGGGGGGAAAAAAAAAGGGGGGGGTCCATTTTGATAGTTGAAAAATTTTCTTTCAAAAACAACATTATTTTTCTAAGACTCAACGTCACCATGGGGGACTAGATCCGACCCCGGTTTTCTTCAGGTATTTGGTGGTGTCCAGTTTACTTCCCCAAAAAAGGCAAATTTTCTTAGCCCAAACGAACTATCGTTATTTTAAACTG
>JADZMA010002826.1:0-10916 GCA_020796225.1 Arion vulgaris
GATCATCAACGCGCAAACCCTCAACCGCGTAAGGTAGGCTAATCTGGAGGTATGTAACTGATGGTTTGAACATGATGGCTGCAGAGGCAGGACATCTGGCCTAGGAGAGAGAGAGAAATTCGGAGGACTGTTGGAGTGCAAAGTTCTGCTCAGGACAAGCAGGCTATTTTATGATGATGAAGTCTTATAACAATAGATAAAAATCTTGAATAGAAAACTGCAGAGAAGGAAGAAAGTGATGATGAACCAGAGTCTGCACCAGTTCCAACACTGTCAAAAGCAATAAAAACACTGGACTCTGCAGCGATATGTGTGTAGTTTTGAAGGGCCAATGTTGGGAACTTGCTAAGATGGACGTCATTACAGTTCAATTGAGACCAAAAAAAACAATAAACTGGATATCTTTTCCAAACCTGAGCATAATACTTGAATTATGTACAAGTTGGTATAAATGGTGTTAAAATACAAATTAAAAAGGGAGTGTTTGTCTCTTAGTATATTTTCTCACTTATGTCACTTAAAATAACAAGATTTCATTGTATTTATGCTTATATAAGATGCAAATATATTTCCTAGATCTAGAAAAAAACATTTGATAAGGTCTAATGAGGCAAACTCTGGGATTGCCTGTCAAAGAAAATATATAAAAAAAATTTTGATCCATGTCATATAGAACTTCAACAAGATAAATTGGAATTATATTCTTCTTCTTCGAACACTCCATATCTACCACTTGTTAACCCTTTTGTGATTTGTATGTGATCCAGCCTAACAGCGATTATACGCTGTGCCAGTTATGTGCCTACAAGTAGGTCAGCACATCAGATTTCTGGGATGCTTTTTATTTACTAGGTAGTGTCCTAGGCCCCTATCTCAGTCGCCTCTTATGACATGCCTTGTAGGTCGCAGTGGTAATATTCTTTGCTCCCCTTGAGAGCCCGGCAACACACGGGTGAATTGGAATTATATAAGAACATCCAACCAAAAATTAGAAGGGTTCAGAAGGGTTTTATTGATTTATTTTGGTGGTTTTTCATCCTATCTTTTAGTAGCACTCATGAATTATACCGTAAAAGTAAGACAAAACAGTAGTCTGATAATGGAAGATGAGGTCAGTATGTATTTCATTTACATTTGCTGGTGGTGTGGCCTTATTTGTCAATTATGAGACATATCTTTATTTCAACAACAAATTTGATTTTGGAATGTATTTTTATCTGATTCACTCTCCCTATGTCACTATGTCATGACAGTCTTCCACTGACTACAAGAAAGCACCTGTTTCTACCTGTTTCTGTAGCACGTCACAGGCACTGAGCTTGGTAAGCTATCACTTTGAAAGTTTATTCCAATAGGCATCACCACCAGTCATTTTGGACATGGGTTGCTTGCATCTGGTGCATTCTTTTGAGACCAGTGAGTCTCCAAAAACCCAAGCACTGACCTACCTTCCCTGGGAGACTGTTACAGATAGAAACGTTTTAAGACTTGGAACATTTACATATCTCCCCAAGGAACTAGGATCTTTCAATCTGCATTATTTTCCTGTCAAGAATAGGAAAATGGTGAACATGGACAAAACTTGTAGGAATCAGGTGCAGTGATAGAACCAGATAGTCTAGCTGACTTGCCTTGTTACATTGCAACACTGACAAACAAACATTTCTTATTCCAGAGATCTAAGCAGAACACCAGGTCATTATATTTTAACTCGACGGACACTGCAGACGCAACAAACACTTATCTAGACTAGGAATAAGTCACACAGCTCTCTGCCAGTGTCAGCAGGCGAAACAGACACCATAGCATGTTCTGCAAGACTGTCCTCTCCTGGGGGAGCTGAGAAGCAACATGGCCCCACCCAGTCGACCTGAAAACTAAGCTTAGGGGAACCTGACAGACCTAAATCTGACTGCCCAGTTTGTGGTCCACAGTAAATTAAGCGCATGACCAGAGATCGCTGAAGAACAAGAAGATTCCAGAGATAAAAGACATATATGTCGGCCATTTAGCAGAAATTGCCATACCAAGCACTCAGGTAGACAAACCAGGTAAACTGTTCTAGTTATATTACTACGGTAAAACAAAATACACTAGATGGGATAGGGTCTCTTCTGTCGCTTTCCTTGCCAGCACAAGGTCGTCTTCAAGCTTTAGGACCTCTGCTGTCCAGTAGGGCTTGTAATCCTTCCGTGCGCCTTTGGGGATGGTCTCCGTGCGCTTTCAGGATGGCTTCCGATAGTTTTTGGCTAAGGATCTCAAACGATTATTGTTGTGCGTGTTGATTTGTTCAACATTGGTGTCCAACAATTACTTACTTACTTAATCCGTCATGCCTAGTGACACATGGGGCTTCAGAAAGGACTTTCCATGCTCTCCTGTCCTGTGCAACCTTCAGCGCAGAGCCCCACGTCAGAGATGCGGTGTCCAGTTCTCTTCCATCATGCGCCTCCATGTTGTCCGTGGGTAAATTTTCTTTTAGGGTAGTGACCCTAGAGCGATCCGCCTCCTGGATTGATGAACACCATCTACCCAGGTAACCAGTTTTTTGTGGACTACTTGGTTTTCCTGCCATTCAGTTTTGTGTACGGTTTGCTCCGCTAGACTTTGATTGTTCCCAATCAAACAACAAGGCAGCAGTGGTTCCCTGCGAGGGGGAACAGAGTTTTTGCCCTGGGACGGCATGTTTACTCATATACCACACCTTGATAAGTGTCGCCTTCGCCATTGGTTGGACTTGGTCAGTCTGTAGGAACATTTTCAGCTTCTTTTTTAGGCTCGTGTCAGCAATTTGCAGTTGCTACTCTGCATTTTTCCTGTCGGGAAACATTAGGCTGGGCGAGGCACAAAATAATGTAAGGGTCGTTTCATATGGCACTATCAGATTTGCACTTAGATTTTGCACTTGCCAATCATCACCCGTCCTGATTTTTCCGGGGATGTTAGTTGTAAGAACAACTGTACCCTGCTCGGCGTGCTGGAACTAAATCTACGCATTGGCCAAGAAAATCGTAAAACGGGCTTGTACTTTTAGATATTGTTTATTTAGTGCATAGGTCCCCAACCTTTTCTGAATGAGCGTCCACTTTTTCGGTGAATAATTCGATAGCGCTACCCCTTCATAAATTGAAAAACAAGGACATATTTTTCAGTTATTTTATTAGGAGATAATACCAATATTCTGTATTGTCTCACAGTATCATTGACAAAGAAGAAGACTGAATGTGAAACCAGTCATCTTCTTCACCCTTCAGCCCTAGGGAAGCATAGGTCCGAACTAAGGTCTTCCAAGCCCGCCTATCCAAGGCCACCTCTTTCCAGATCTCTCCACTCTCTCCCATTTTCTTGCATTCGGTCTCCAACTCCGTCTCCTGGTCTTCCTACCGGTAGCCTGATTTCCTTTAGGATTTCACGGGTCGCTTCATGAGTCCCTCCTTGTCGGGTCCTTCTTCTTCCTCGGGTGCAAGCTAGAATTTCCTTGGTTGTGGTTTCTGTAGCAATCTAGTGTTTTACGGCGTGGATAGCTAGTCCCCCAACCTCCTTAGTTGCCTCTTACGACATGCGTGGCAGATAATAGTGATTCTATTCTTTACACACAATTTGGGCCTGTAACCACTCGGCGAAACCAGTCATGCAATTCATAAAAGAACAACAGATTAAATGGTTTGGACACCTGACAAGAATGCCCTGGTATGCTACACAGAGAGCCACACAGAAAAAGTGTAATGAATACAAGGCAAGAAGAAGACCACGCAAAAGATGGAGCGGCGGCATCAAGAACAGCCCTACGAAAATGAATATCAGCTTACAAAGTGCTTTAAAACAAGAAAACACAAGATCACTACGTTTCCCCAACACCTACAGGGTGTTCAAGATAATTTCAGCCCGTGAATGGAGCTAATCTGGCATATATGTATGGAAATGTTCAGTTATGACGCAGTATAGGTCAGGTTGTGTGATCGGTGTGTAATTGTAGAGGGAAGGAGCGATGAACAAATGTGACGTGGGCGAGCTAGTCAGAAAGCGGTTTAAATAGTAAATAAATACAACTCAATTTGTACCTGGCAACTTTTGAATTGTCAATGGGGCTGCAATTATCTTGAACACCCTGTATAAAGAAGTAAATGGTGGAAGAGACATTGATAAAATTTAAGTTATAATGTATAATTAGAGCTGAGCTTGATGTGATAAACTAATTTGTCGATGTTTGATGTCATTTTTGTCATCAATAATCTTAAATTGCAGCATTACTCTATTGACAATCTGTTACATTCCTTTGTGAATAGTCTGGTGACCATGCTAAATCCTTTTTCAGCTAAATAGGATGACAGGAATATAATAAACAACTTCTTTCTGCAGCCCATAAGTGTAGATATAATATTGGAATTTGACTTTGGAGTCCCAATTTTTGATATATATTATTCAATTTTCGATTTCTCTAATAAAGGCCCCTATCAGTCACGTCATACAGTTTTCTTGGACACTGGTATAAGTGGGCCACCTCTTTCCTTTCAGGTCTGCATACTTTGAAAGCCACATGTGCTGTAGTACATGCTCTGTTGTCATGCTCGCAAGCCACGGGCACAGGTTGTTTGTGCCTATCTTGAATCCAGTTCTGTTTTCATTCTGTTGTGACCCATCCGAGGGCAAGATGACAATGTGGTCTCTTCTGGACAGTTGGTAGTATCCATCATGCTTGTTGTGTGTGTTCTTTCTCACACTTTGTTGTGTAGTGCCCTCTGGTGATGGTTTTTGCTTATGACCAGGTTGTCATCTTGAGGCATCCCTTCTCCCTCTTTAGTCAGTCTGTCAGCATCTTCACTCCCCTTGAGCTTGCAGTGTGAGTGTATGCACTGGATTACTACCCTCTCAGAATCATGGGACAGCTGGGCTAAGGTTGATCTGGGATCACTTAGTTCTGTGTCCGCTCAGATTTCAGTGTTGAGATAGCAAAGAATCGTCTGTCAAAAGCACTATTTTACCATGTATTTGTGTCTATGTTGTACTGCCATTTTGCAGTTGCATTGAGGTGTCTGCATGACCAGGATGGAGGCGCTGGCTGGTTGTATGTCTTAGTTGAGCCAGTGCTAATATTGGGTCTGTGTGAGTACATTCTTTGGAGTTTGCCATGAAGCTACTCTTTTTCAATCTGCCCCTACCGTAGCTGTTTATTCGGAGGTGCACTGGATTGTTCATCAGTCTCTTGCATTTTTCTTATCGTTGAAGTACCTTCATGTTCTCCATTGGCTGAATTCCTATGGCCGTTTCCAGTATTTCTATGGGGGTAGACCTGGTTCCAGTGATGATCCTCATGGCCAGACTTAACACTCGCTTACCTTTATGAAGTGAGTCTTGGAGATAATGACCCAACCTGATATGCCATACTCAAGTACTGGTCGAACTCTCCCAGTGTAAAACCTTTCCAAAATGCTACCATCCGCACCCCATTGGTGCCTCCTAATTTGTTCATGATCCCCATTCTCTTCTTTGCTCTTTTTCCAGCTTTGTCTATCTGTGTTTTCCACGTCCGTCTGCTGTCCATGATGATTCCCAGATATGTTGGACATTCATCCATTTGGAGTAGGTGGTCATTTAACTTGAGTTTGAGCATCGTTTCTTCTTGGATAGGCTGAAGACTGAAATTGGTTGTTTTATTTTCATTTATAAGGGCAGTCAAAACCTGACCTATTTACCTCGCTTTTTATGATTAATTAAATTAAATTAATCCTCGTAATTAATTTTACATCCTTGTGGTGGCTACTGCTATTCATTCATGTCGTGTCCACAGTCCCAGATCACCAGCGTAGATTGCACCATGCACTCTGTTGTGGATGTCTTCCGTAATCATTTATAAAAACTAGAAGTAGCTGGAGACAGGATCCTCCTTGGGGAACAAGTTGTTCGATGATTGCCTTCCTGCTATGCTTTTCCTGGTCCTGTACTTTGGCTGTTCTTTTTACCAGATAGTGATCCAGAAATACAAGCGCCTTTTGATTCCGAGTTTGAGCAGTTTGATTGTGAGTCCCTCTCTTAGACCATGTCGAAAGCCTTCTCCATATCAACCCATACTGTTGGTGTATGTTTCTTTTATTGAAATCGAGTCTTCGATTTCCTGAGCAATATAAGGTACTTGGTTTTCTGTTGATCTATGCTTACGGAATCCACTCTGCTGTGGTAATATCAACTGCTTTTGCTCCAGGTGCCACATGAGTCTTCTATTAAGAGCTCTCCATCACTTTCCTAAACACCTAAAGAGGCTAATTGATCTACAATTCGCCGAGTGGTTGCCGGGGCCCAAATTTGGGGTGTAAAGAATAGAACCACTGTTACCTGCCACGCATGTAGAGAGCGACTAAGGAGGTTTGGCTGAAATCGGATGCACATGTCCTAAATGTGTAGAAGTCTATGCGTTTAGGGCCTACCAAACCAATGTGCAACGTATAACGTTCTGGCAAAGATCAAACATATCACAAAGAGTGATTAAAATTGGTGAAAACGACGCAAAGAAAGAAGAGGTCTACAATTGCTTGGATAGAATCTGTCTTTTCCTTGTTTTAGGTTGGATACTGTGATAGCTTATTTCCATTCACTAGGTATTTTCCCGACTTTCCAACTAGCATTCATAATTTTTAGCAGGTTTTCCTTACCTTTCGAGCCTAGGTTGATGAGCATTTCATTTGAGATGCCATCCTTTCCTGATGACTTCTTAAGGTTAAGACAATGGAGTGCTTCAACTCACCTGTAGTAAAATTGGATATCGTATGTTCTTCTGGTGCTGTGGGTGAGTACACAAGGGCCTTTCTCCCATTACCATATTCAGTTTTTCATGAGGTATGCGGACCTGGCTCACTTGGGCGTAGTTTTCAATAAAAAATATTTGCAGCTATTTTACCTTTTAATAATGTTTCATTGCTTCTATAGCTATTGGGAACGGTTGGTGTTTTAATCACTGAGGGCTTTGCTAGTTTCCATAGCTTCAACGTGGTGAGAAATCCGGCTGGGGTTTCTTGGCTAATGCGCATGGTAGGGTTGTTGAAGCGAAGTGGGGCATACAGGACAACTACTTCTAGTATGAGGATGGAGGTTGAGGCCATTACCGCTGCCCTCCATTGGATTTCTGGGACTTCCTTTACTGGGGCAGTTGTTGTATCTGACTCTCAGTCGATGCTTCTTCACAAGATCCAGAAGGGCAGGTTTCGGTATGAGTGGATTTCGTCTATAGAAGTTTCTAACCTCCAGCGGCTTACGTGGATATACTGTCCTGGGCATCGGGTGTTTACGGTAATGAGAGAGCGAACAGGCTTGCATCAACAGCATCGATTGTTGGGGAGTTGAAGATGGATAAGGGGATATTCTTCGTCTCTTCGACTCTCTGTTGGATGAGGACACTAAAATCAATGTTGAATCGATCAAGCGATTTAAGCAGTTTGAAGTTACCCGTTGTTAAAGTCGAACTGGATGCCTGAGAGGCAGAGTGAGAGGTGTGTTTAATCAGGAGTCACAGGAACCATCAGTATACATACTCTTCTATATCTGTTGGGGAGACTGAGCACCTATGGGTCTGCCCGGAGTGCAATAGCGTCAGTTTAGTAACCAATAACCAATCCATAGCTTGTTTCTGTCTCTGTCCATGTTGAGACTCTCAGTCTTGTTTCTCCAGCTCAGCCTTGCGGTTTTCCTAACTGCTCACCAATATTTAGCTGAGGTTGCCTTGAGTGCTATGTTGTTGTCTATGCTCTGCTCAGTTTCTACTCTTTCTCTGACTCACTTCACCTTAAAAATTGTGGACCTCTTCTGATCAGTAAGGTTTGTAGTTCTAGGAATCTTCTTGCACCTCTAGGAATTGATTCCCTTGCAGCCCTCAAAATGGATATGTTGAGTAGGTCTGTCATGTTCCTTATCTTTTTGGGGTGTGTTTATGGGTCACAGTAGATGTCGCTGAACCTGCAAACTGTGCCCAGTCAGCCTCTTTGTCGCTTGCGGTCACTGTCTCCAAGCTGTTCCATGAATGTTAGATCCAAGTTGATGGGGCACGATTATAAGCCTTAAAATCGGACAACACAGGCAAATGTGAGCACGGCGAAAACTGATGGTGGCGATAAGGCAGGTACCATCGCAAACGAGCACGCGGCTGGCGACGTAAAGTGGCCGCCAATGGGCAGCGAGCATAAAACGGCTTTGAACGATCGTGCGAGAGATCAAAGTTGTGGGCTATGTTACCTGTGGCAAAGACGAGTCGGGAGGAGGAGGGGATATATTTTATATCTTCTGAGTTAAAGGTTGGCAAGTCATCGACTCCATTCATGACCTACAGGTTGATGCCTATTTCTCCCTGTTCTACCTCCTCCCTCCATACTTGCATTGGTGACTTGGTATCCCCACCTTTCAGAGTGACTGTAAAAACCTCCCACTACTAGACAGCTTTTATTGGTCAAGGACATGGCTTCCAGCATAAGGGCTCTGTCTTTGGGACAACATATATTGTACATTCGAATATGTTAGTTGTCTACAAAGATGTAAATTCCTATGATTTCTGCTTTCCTATTTGAGCCGACTTTATCCGTTTCATTGTGTTTTTGGTGCTCATGAGTATGAGGATCTTCCCCCTCCCTCCTCCGGTGGCCTTCTCTGCCTTATCTGTGACTTATATTCTTGAACAGAGAATCCATGTGGTGGAGTTGAGGAGTGTTTCCTAAATGCATGCAACGTCTATTTTTCGATGGTGAGCCTCACTGCTACCATTATTTTTTTGGTGTAAATGTCCTCAGTGTTCCAATGGATTATATTGAATCTCCTGAGTCTGGTGAGGGTTTGATCTGCAAGATTTTCCTACTGCTCATTTGCATTAGCACTAGTGAAAGTGCTATAACCAGCAGTTATTTTTGGCCACCCTCTTGAAGGTTGGTCTAATATTCTTTCTCTGTGGCTAAATCTCGGAGACAGAGCAGCAACCGTAGAATCCATTATCCCATTCTTCATTGTCAGTGGTCATTACACCATGTTATGCACCTTAAGGCCTGGTGCATCTGGTTTCTGCAAACATTTGTTTGTTAGCATTCCTAGTCGTTGATTGCTATGCAACCTCCTGCAAGGAAGTAATCAAACTACAAGGCAACAGTTGTTCCCAGCGAGTGGAAACGCGCACTAGCTTCACCTCTGCTGGGCTTTCCAGTTTTTTCTGCACATTCGGGTGGTCCGCACACCTTCTCACCTGCCATGCTTGCCATGCCCTTCTGCCCACCAGTGGGCCTACTCGTGCATCACCCCCATGCGCGCTCGCTCTGCCCTGGTGTCTACCTCATCGTCACCATCATTTCTCTCCGTGTTCACATTTGCCTGGGCTGTCCCGACCCTGGGGCTTAAATCGTGCCCCCATCCCTGTGATGGGGCCTGAGTTTGCCCTATATGGCTCACGTGCAGCTCAACTCGAGGCCCAGCATATACGTCTGCCGTCTCATTTACGACCTCGGGACTGCTCTGACACGTAGCTTGACTTGTGGACAGGGCTCTGAGTTTCGCTCCACGTCTCAGCTTTGGGATGACCTCTCCTCCCCTTTTAAATTCAGTTATTTACTCCAGGAGAGTTAGCATTAGTTGCGACGACTCGTACACTGCTGTATCTTACTTTTTGGGAACTTGGACAAATTTTAGCAGACATCGGCGAGGAGATGCGTGCATTGTTCAGGGATTTTCAAACCTGCATTGCTTTTCCGTGCATGCACTGCTACCACTACCAGTAGTTCTCCCTGATCCCTGCCCCTGGCCAGACCAGAACCAAAGTCTGTTACCATTGTCACCACGTGGAGGTGGGGGACAGGGTCTTGATTAGTGCCCCTTCACTAACCCTGGTGCTGCGTTGTCCCCATACGCCTTTGACCCCAAAAATTACTTTTCAACCTATCGCCCCCTTCCAACTTCTCAGCGCCCTCCGGTGTGCGGTAGCGTCCCCGTTGGGAACCTATGGTCTAGTGTGCTAGCCGGTATCATACTAATTACAGCTAGCAATTAGCTAATAACAAGAGCTCATTTCTGCCTGCTTTGTCTTAAATGTACAATTTCAATACTATCTTTTCTTTTACTTTTCTCCAATCCTATTTTGCCTCACAGCATCAGGATAAGAAGAGATTTCTAGAACAGCCCTTGGGTGCGCTTCATAAATAGTGTCTTCGTGCCTCTGTTATCTCTGAGGTCCATCTTTTACATGGCCAGCCTTTTACTTTGTATCTATTGTATCGGAGAAACATCACTCTTTGAGATGTATTAGCTGTTGGTAATCTGCTTATGTGGCCGAACCATTTAATTTGTTGTTTCTTGATGAAGTTTAGTACTGATGTTGCACCCACTTTTTCCTGATGTCTTCATTTCTCAACTGGTCTCGTCTTGTTACCCCCAGCATTCTGCGTAGACACTTGATCTCTGTCGTGACTAGTTTCTTCTATCATTTGATGTCAGCGTCCAGGTTTGGCACTGGTTGCATATTGTGGAGAGAAAGATTGTGTTGAACATTGCTCTTTTGTGTTCATGGTGACATGTTTGCATTTTAAAATTGGCGCCATTTGTCCTATCATTTGATTTGTTGCATCTGTGTTGGATTTCACTAGTTATTCTTCCATTTGTAAAAAAAATGCTCGCTAGATATGTAAAGTCTTTGATTTGTTTTAATGGGTGATTGTCGATGGAGGTATATGTAGTGTTTTCCTCTCTAGTGAGTGTCATTACTTTGGTTCTGTCACTGTTTATTCTCATATTGTATGCATTACATGTTAACTGAAGTCTGTTAATGTGTTGCTGTAGCTGTTTTTTATCACTTTTTATGTTGCTGATATGATTGCCTGATCGTCTGCAAAAATAAATTCGTTTAATAAGAGTTCCCCTAGGTTGTTTCCTTCGCTGGTGTTAGCTGTTGCACAGATATC
>JADZMA010002827.1:0-10916 GCA_020796225.1 Arion vulgaris
GAAAAGCAAGAAATAGAAAAAGCTATTGACCCCTGAGAAACAACAAAGCACCGGGAAATGATGAAATGACAGCAGAGCTTTTCAAGATCGATCCCATCTTAGCTGCAAACATATTAGAGCCACTGTTTGCAGATATCTGGAAGAAAGAAGAATTGCCTAAGGATTGGACTAGGGTACTGTGGTGAAAATCCCCAAGAAAGGAGACCTAACAGATTGCAATAACTGGAGAGGAATCACGTTGCTTTCAATCCCAAGTAAGATATTCTGCAAAATTATCATAATGCGAATACAAGAAGCAATAGATAAGTGTCTACGAATGGAGCAAGCAGGATTTAGGAAAGGAAGAGGAACAAATGAACATATATTTACCCTGCGTAACATTTTAGAACAATGTAGCGAGTGGCAAAGGGCTATATACATCAACTTCATAGATTTTGAGAAGGCATTCGACAGCGTTCACAGAGACAGCCTATGGAAGATACTAAGACAATACGGCGTACTGCAGAAGCTTGTCAACATCATAGCCCTCTTCTATAAAGATTTCTCCTGCAACCTAAAGAATTCCAACAAAACATTCCCAGTAAAATCTGGTGTAAGACAGGGATGCGTAATGTCCTCTCTTTTGTTTAGCATTACAATTGACTGGGTGCTAAAAAATGCCATAACACAACAAGCACCAAGAGGAATAAGATGGACCCCTTTCGATATGCTTGAAGATCTGGACTTTGCAGATGATATAGCCCTGGTGTCACACAAATATGAACATATACAAGAGAAAAGTACAATACTTCACAGCACAGCAAAGACAGTAGGCCTCAAAACAAACACAGGAAAAACAAAAATTATGACAAACAGTGAAATCCAAAAACCATTAATGTTAGAAAACGAAACACTGGAAAGGGTTGAGCAGTTTACATATCTTGGTAGCGTACTGACACTAAATGGTGGCACAGAGGAAGATATAAAATCACGTCTAAGTAAGGCCAGAACCGCTTTTGCCAGAATGAAACCAGTATGGAAGTCCAAAATCTACAATAGGACCACAAAGCTTAAACTCTATAAAAGCATTGTTTTGTTATTTTGCTCTACGGACTGGAGTGTTGGAGGATGACCAAAGGAGATACTAGCAGGCTGTCAGTTTTCCACCACTCTTGTCTTCGCAGAATCTGGGAATCTTTTGGCCAGTAAAAATATCCAATAACCAACTACTCCAAGATACAAGACAAGAGGCAATGAATGACATACTCAAAAGAGAAGATGGAAATGGCTCGGACATGTTATGAGAATGAGACAAGAAATGCCTGCAAGGATAGCCTCACTTGGACACCAGAAGGAAAGAGAAAGAAAGGCAGACCACGGACAACATGGAGGCGCATGATGGAAGAGGAACTGGACACCGCATCTCTGACGTGGGCTCTGCGCTGAAGGTTGCACGGGACAGAAGAGCATGGAAGGTCCTTTCTGAAGCCCCATGTGCCACAAGGCATGACGGGATTAAGTAAGTAAGTAATAGAGACACTTGTCCTATACAACACATAGTTTATCTCTAAGTTATAGAGAGAAAAATGTAATATGCACCTCTAATAAACTCTCTTATACAGAGAGAAAGTTGTCCAATACATTTCTCCATGCTAAGCTCTCAGATACAGAGAGAACGTTGTCCAATACACTTCTCCATGCTAAGCTCTCAGACACAGAGAGAAAGTTGTCCAATACACTTCTTTATGCTAAGCTCTCAGATACAGAGAGAAAGTTGCCCAATACACATCTCCTGATTATGTCTCAGATACAGAGAGAAAGTTGCCAAATACACTACTCCATACTAAGCTCTCAGATACAGAGAGAAAGTTGTCCAATACACTTCTCCATGCTAAGCTCTCAGATACAGAGAGACAGTTGTCCAATACATTTCTCCTGATTATGTCTCAGATACAGAGAGAAAGTTTTCTTCCTGAATATTCTTTGATATCTTCTTCTTTTGTCGTCCCCACTGCTACCATTTTATTGCCCAGTGTCGTGGTTTTCTGTTTCTGTCTTGCGCTGTTCTGGTGGCTTGGATGATTGTTATTTTCCTATTTGACATTATTCTGCTGGCTATCTGACCATCTTTTTCGTGGTCTTCTCTCGCCTTCTTTCCTGATGTTCTGTTGTAAAAAAAACTGTATACTGTGGAGTTTTGATGCATTCTTATTAAGTGACAAAACCACTTCATTCTTTGTTTCTCAATGTAATTCAAACAAGATGATGTGCCAACTTTCTTTCTTATGCTGATGTTGGTGACTGTCATTCATTTCTGGTGTTGTTGGTAATCTTTCGCAGACACTGCATTACACATGTAGTTATTTTTTGTGACTGCACTTTACTCAGTGTCCATGTTTGGCTCTGGTAACACAAAGTAGACATGGAAATGCTTTGATCATCTGTTGCTTAAGTATCAGTGACATTTTGGGTACCATAACAATGGGGCTTGTACGTTACAGCATTTTTTTTTTTTTTTCAATCTAGCCACTGTCTCTCTATCTAGTCTTCCGTCTTCAGTGAATATGCTTCCTAAGTACAGGGTGTTCAACTTAAAAGCAGCCCAAGTGATAAATAGAAATTTGCCAGGTACGCATTGCATCTCATCTATTTACTATTTAAACAGGTTCTGACTAGCTTGTCCTAAGTCACATTTGTTCATCGCCCCTTCCCACACTACAATTACCCATCACACAACCTTGACCTATACTAGTCATAACTGAACCTTCTCATTTCCATACATATATGCAGATTAGCTCCATTCACAGGCTGCCGGGAAAAAATGGAACTACCCACCCTACTGACATCTTGCAGTTGAAACAAGAAATGAATAATAAAACAGGTTTTTCAAAGCTATTGCAAGGAGGTAAAAGTGAGAATGGGCTGAGTTCTGTCAACGTGTGGGCAATGACAAATCGTTGAATCTGTTCTGGCGATTGCACAGAAGTATGAATGGTACAGTAAAGAATTGGTGTGTTATTGACTTCCAGAGCTTGGATCTTACCTGGCAGAGGATAGATGAAAACAAGGGTAGGGCTCTGTTTGCGAACTATTTAGAGCAGAGTGACCAGCAAGACAGTGTAGCGAAACACTGCAGGACAATCCATTGCAGCTAAATGTAAGAACCAGGAATTAGATGTAGATGATTTGGTGACGGTGGAGAAAATCAAGGATGCTGTACGGAGAGCAAAAAACAGTGCACCTGGTCCAGATGGCATACGATATGGTGACATTGGCGAGTTGTCTGACGGGGAGTGGGAAGAACTGGCTGGCATCTACAACAAAAGCATTACGACTGCAATAATCAACGAAGAATGGTTGCACAGCTACCTGGTACCTCTGCCGAAGCCTGGCAAAGACCACACACAAATTCAGGGCTATCGGGTAATCACCATGCAGAATACAATAGGGTTGTTGGAAAATAATTGCCAGGAAAATATCCGCCAACTAAGAGGTTAGTCTCCTTCCACCCACCCTTGGAGGGTACCGTCCATAAGAGACATGGCGTAACACAGCGGTGTTCGCCTACGATGTCTATGAGGGTTTTCACTCGGCATTGAGACATGTGCTGCTGCAATTGACCTTGAAGATGCCTATAATAGAGTGCCGTTGCATTTTTAATGGTGCAGCTGACTGAACTCAATATCAGCCCATTCCTCCTAAATTGGATCTTTGCGGCCCTCTTCCAGCGAAGATAGTGTTTAAATGTGGCAGTTGGGCGTCATCACCAACAACAATCCACCCTGGTTTTCCCACAGGGGTCACCATTATCTCCGGTGTTGTTCAATGTCTATACTGTGAGCATCACAAAATAGCAGATCACGGGTAGAGGAAGGACAATGTCATATGCAGATGATGTGTTGGTGTATCGTCAGGGCAAGGGTAGAGAACAGCTTGTGGAGGAACTTCAGTCAGAACTCGACCGCATAGATAGATGGTGCATTGAAAGGAGCATTGGTCAACCCCACAAAAGCAGCGATGACATGGTTCTCTTTAAACAACCACATCGTCAACACTCCAACACCATCTGTGGTTTTGTGTTCAGAGGTGGTGGAGCGGTCTCAGTCTATGAAATACCTGGGCTGCGTTTTGATCGTAGTCTAGCTTTAACGGAACACATAGCTCATGTGATAATGAAGGCGAGGGAAAAGGGTTTTCTGGCGATGAGGGTAATGGCTACGGCGGATTGTGAACAGCGCCATCTTTGTCTTTTATACCAGGGTCTGGTCCTTTCTTTGCTTGAGTATGCGCTGGCGATCTTGACTCTCAGTCATAGTCAGATAGAACGACTGGAAAGAATAGAACGAGGCGATGCGCATTATACTTGGTGCACTAAAGACACGTCGTGCAGGGCGATGCGCTATCTCCTTGACTATCCTACTATGGAGTATAGAATACTGATGAGCCGTGAACGAGCATACCTTCGAGTCAATGCTGACACACAACATCCTCTGCACTTGGAAAAAAGAGACAAAAAAAATAGGTTAAAAAAAGGAAAATCTTGGATGGTCAGGCGTGGACTGTATTGAACAGGTGTGTACACTTGAAGATATTGATCCCGGTGAAGAATGGATAGCAGTGCCAACAGGAATCGCTACATCCTTTTCTGTATGCATCGAACTTGATAAAGAATGCAGGCAAACAACCCACTTGTCGTGGAGGCAGAGGTTCAGGGATTAATTTCTGAGAACGCATCTGAGCATGATGTAATCATTTATACGGATGGTTCGGTGATTTGACATGTGCGGAGCTCGTGGGCTTTACCGCTCAGGTCGGAGGTGATGGGAAGGGGAAAACAGTGGTGGTTTTGCCGTGACTACGAGCAGTCTTACTATGGAAATCATGGCGGTTACCAAAGCGATGATTTGGCTCGAATCACAGACTTTTATCCATGCATGTTTTCTCAATGAGTATACTCAGGGAAAATTGAAACAGGATGGGCTAGGAGACATTGGATAGAATCGCTGGGGAGGTCTAGGCTGACAAGATCAGTTTTATTTTTGTGCCAGGGCATGCAGGTGTAAGGGGAATGAACGTGCGGATAGACTTGAAGGTATGGGCTGTCCAAAGGGACGAGCAATGGACCAGGGTGATATTATAAATTCCTTAAGGGAGAGAGGGCGTGTACATGATTCACGCAATAGCGGTGAATCCGCAACAATAACCAGACTGCAAGAACTCAAAGAATGTGTGTAGCTCGACAAGAACGCTGCTGGCAGACAAGAAGAATTGTAAACCAACAAAGAACTGTCGTTAGTCGCCACGCTGATGGAATACGAGGGAGAGATCGAGCACTTATGGACTAATTTGTTCGACGTGCAGTGATGGTGATCCGACGACTAAACTAAAAAAAAAAAAAGGCTGCATTTTAAGTTGAACACCCTGTATTTGAATTCTTTCACTTGGTTGAATGTAGTGTCATTGACATGAATGTAAATACACAGTTCCTATATTCTCAACTGTTTGTTGTTTACTCAGATACATCTTGTCCATACATTTCGCTGACATTCTTCGATACCAAAAGTATAATTTTACCCCAGGGACCCGCCCGAGTGGTTCCCGGGGCCCAAAAATTGGGATGAAAGAATATAACCACTGTCACCTGCCGCATGTCAAAGGCGACGGGGGGGTTGGTGGGGGGCGGACACCACACCGAAAAAACACCAGATATACAGAAACCACAACAAAGAAAATTCAAAGCTCCCCACCGGGAAAAAGGGACCCCAAGTAGAGGGACCATGAAGACCTGAAACAAAAGAAAATCGGGCTCCCGACTCCCCTTTATTTAAACCCCGGAAGTTTTCCGGATTCACCGGGAATGTCCCGATGTTCAAACTGGAAGAAACAGGTGGCAGGGAAATGAGGACATATGGACTGGCCATCCTGGGACTGGGCAAATCGAGGGACAAATCAGGACACATAGACTTACAACGGGAGAATCATTACTGTATCCGGAAGAGAGGAAAGAGCACCACACATGGGGGGAGAGCATTGATGTTGGCCAAACAAGCACAAAGGGCATTAATTAAAGGGGGAGCCGGGGACCAAGAATGATCCGGCAATTTCAAAACCTAATGAAAAATTAAACTGAACATACCCAATGCTCCCCCCAACAAATGACAAAAAAAAAAAAGAAGGTTTTCAAAAGTTCGGGGTGTATTAGGAAAATTTTAAAAAGTAAGGATCTTACTTTTTTGGGGGAGATTTTAATGCAAAGATGGGCAGAGACAACGGGGGCTTAAAAACCCAGGGGCAAACAGGGACTGGGGAAATAAATGAAAATGGAGAGATGTTTGGGGATCTTTCCCGGAAACCAGTTGGTTATAGGAGGTAGCCTTTTCAGCAAAAAAGAATCCAAAAGCTACATGGATATCACCAGACCACAGGACAGAAAACCAAATCGACCACATCTGCATGAAGGAAGTTCAGAAGGTACTGTCGACGTAAAAGTAAAAGAGGAGCAGATGGGCTCTGATCACCACTTTTTTAAGCAAAGGGGAATAAAACCAAGAGATTCATGACGACCACGCATGGAAACGGGTAAATACAATGGGACATCAAAGGGAGCAGAAGGAAAGAATATAATTACGATTTCCAAATTCGAGGCCTAAAGTTGATAAAGGGGAAATTGAAGACCACGGGCATAAAGTTACAGAAGACTGGACTAGACGGGGAAACTCCCCTTGAAAAAGATAGCCCCCCAAAAGGGAATGGCTATCAGAGTCAACGTTGATAAGATAACAGAGAGAAGAGGCAGAAAGGTGACCTCTGTAATAGCAGAACAAGATCAGCAAAGGCCGGCACAAGAAAATACAAAAAAGCCAACAGGAGGTGGGGAAAATATAAAAAACAGATAACAGAATGTATATAATGACCTGGCAAGAAAGCAGAAGATGGGAGCTAAGGGTAACCTGAAAAGAATGATAACACAAGGAAACTGACGGGGAAAAACCAACAAATAAATAAACCAATTAAGGAAAGGTGGGATTACCGGGAATGCTCAAGAACAGATGCAGAGGTGGGCAGAACATTTAAAAACCTTTAAATAGGCCAGTTCCCAGGCCAACCGGACAAGATCCAGCTGCAAAAGATCTAACAATGACGAAACCGGGGAAAGGGAAATAAAGAAGGCCATTCTCCAACACGAAATGGAAAGCTACAGGCCCAGATGGTATACCTGCAGAGGCCTAAAAAACAAAAGCGACATCTCAACAGACATGCTAAAGGCTTGTTGGGAAAAATTTTGGGGGAGGGGAAAAAATAAAAAAAACGGGAGACCAAACAAACACCAAAAAAGGGTGACTCCAAGAATGCCGAACTATAGAGGAATAATGCTCCTGTCTGTACCAGGAAAATACTAATCGAATTATCCCAGAGAGACTCAAGGAAACTCAGATGCAGTACTAAGGGGAAAAACAAGCAGGATTTAGGCAAAACAGATCCGGCACAGATCAAAATCGACGCTGATCATATGGAGCAGAGCATCAGGGGAAATCATCCCTACATAAACTTTGTGGACTATGAAAAGGATTCGATAGCTGACGGGAAACACCTGGGAAAATTCACGACACTATGGCTTCCCCCGAAACAACCAATTTAATAAAGAAAATGTTTAGGGGACTACCTGAGTATGCATGAAGGAAAAATGACAGAGGCCTTTGAAAAAAGATTGGGTGCGACATGCCTTTATCGCCCTTCCTTTCCTGTGGCTATTGACTGGGTAATGGGTCAACAACTGCCAGGGGGAAAAAATGGAATCAATGGACCATGATAAGCCAATTAGAGGGCTGGATTTTGCAGATGATCTACACTCCCCCCTCACAACCATCAGCAGATGCAAAAAAAAAAAAACAAAACTAGAAACAGTCTCCCGCAACTAGGGCCCGATATTCATGGGGGGAAAAAAAGATTGGAATTTAAAATTTTGGGTTTCCCGAGACCCAATCTTTTTGAGAGGGATCAACTAAAAAAAGGTGGACACATTTACATATCTGGGAAGGTTTTAACATTCAAGGGGTCACAGATGAAGAGAGTTGAAACAAAAAGGAGATCAGATTTGCCATTCTGAAGAAATATGGAGTTCAAAAATGATCAGGAAAAACTAAATGATATTTAATTCAAATGTCAAGTCTGTCCTTCTGTATGGGGGAGACATGGAGAACGACTAAGGGGAACACCAAAAAGCTGCAGACATTCAATAGATGCCACAAAAGATAATGAGCAGAAGGTGGGGATGGATAGGACACACTGAGGAAACCCCCTGACAGCATCGTGAGACAGGTCTCCGATGGGAACCCCAGGCAATAGAAGTAAGGAAGACCCAGAAACACCTGGGGACGGGAGTTTGGGGATAGAATGCAAGAGGACGGGGAAAAGAGTGGCGGGTCTGAAAAAGGGTGGCCTTGGATAGGGTTTGGAAGGCCTTGGTTGGGACCCATTTCCCTTAGGGGAAGGGTGAAGAAGAAGAAGAAGAAGACTCATGGCACACACCCTCAAAATATAGAGCAATTTGTAATATTTATATTTTGTGTACATCGATAATCAAGCTGTCTCTAGTGACACGTTGTAGGGATAACTTGGTCCTAAAACAAGAACATTCAGTTAAGAAAAAATGGAGCTGGCAGAAACAATGAATGTAAAAAAATAAAGATAACAACACAGGTGTTTGAACATTCAAAGATGTGTAATTTTTGTTTGTAAATTATTGATTGAAGATTACTGACCCCAGGGGACAGACAAAGGGTTTGTCCTCTGTTGTCAAAAATTTAAACCCACGTTTATGTCTGATATTAGAGAAAACCCTCCATTTTTTCGACCAGGTCTCTATGTGGGGTAGCCCTTTGTTCTGTCCTGATTCTGTCAAATGGGGGGAAGACTGTTTTGGATTCCGGGGGCATGGGGCGAAGGCTTGGGAAAATACCTGGGGTCCTGACTCATGTTTTGACTATGATGGTCCGGGGTCAGAGGTGGGATATGACAGTTCAGCTCTCATGAAGGTGTCGATGACATTTCGCTCTCATGGGGGTGTCGATGAAGTCCAGCCTCATAAAGGGTGTCGAATTCTTTTCCAAAAAATTCATGAGGTTCAATTTTTTAGACTAAAAATTTCCCCAAAAATTATGTTTATGTGTTTGGGTTTGGTATTGAAGGGTTAGTTATTTATTCCATCTTGGTTAAGTAAAATTTATAAAAAGATCGGGGCGACCAAATCCTAACATACCATTGCATTGTGGACCCGCTCATACATATACCGGTACGTAAAGTGAAAGAGTATGAAAAATACCAGGAATATGTCATGAACTTTGAGCATTTTTTTTAGATGGTTATTTTATAAAAAAAAATCTTTTCCATTCAATGTTAAATACATTTAACCCACAAAAAAAGGGGGCGGCTTTCGGGGACAACGTTGCGCCAGGTTTAGAAGCATTATTAAGATCCCCCCCACCTCTGGTGACTTGAAAAGGAACAGTTCCTGTCTGGCTAAAGGGTAGGGATCGGGGGAGACCCAAAAGTGTGGTAGTAGTAAGCACGGAAATTTAGTGCATGTCCAAAATTCAGAACAATATGCCACACCCAGGGCCCGTTGTTCAAAAAAAGTAGACTAACTAGTTGCTGAAACGTTAGAAGGGTCTGTAACAAACCCAACCCCCGGAAAAAAAGCCCCAAATAAAGCATTGGGGCAAGAATCAATGAGAAGAGGGGAAACATAAAAGGTCTCGGAAGGTCTTAGAAAACACTCTGCGTATCGTGTCGACAAGGGGATATTGCGGAAATTTTCCATAAAGGGCCAGGCGCAGATAAATTTTTGGAAAATGGTCAAGCGAAAAACAAAGTTGCGTTTTAGCGTTAAAAAAACGCCCTCCTGAAAAAACCCGGGACGGTACGTTGTTCTCAAAATTTAAAATTTCCCGGAAAAAAACCCAGAAGGGGAGCTGTTTGCGAGGCAAATTAGGGCAAATAGGTTAATGCGACCCTCTACATTATTTTGGTGACCCCAGTCCAGGTTCCCCGTACCGGGAAAAAATGAAAGGGGTAATGAAATTTTCAAGCGCTAACAGCGCCCGAAAAGTTTGAGAATGTTCCCTTTTCCCGGAATAAACTAAAAGGGTCAGAAAAGAAGCCGAAATGAAAAAATTTGACAGGCGGGCAAACAACAATTGCAAAGGTGGTATACAGAAGACCCCGTCACAGAATGACCCCCAAAAAGACTGAGAAATTTTCCAACCCGGAACGTTTAACACAACAAAATATAGGGAATGATTATCGTCAACAGCAATGAATAAAATAGTTGACAAGTAAACGTTTTACTGACCAGTCCCAGAAGGGTTTTACAATGCCTATACCGAACTACCCCACCCAGACATATGTCTCTCTTCTCGCGATCCCACTTGACTGATGCCAGATTTCCCCATACATTCTGCTGTTGTTTTAAAAACGTCCGTCCGTACATTTATTTAACCGATATTTTCCGGGGGTTTCGTTTTTGACCGCTACGTGGGGAGTCTTGAAATGTGTTTTGCCGTCAAGTCCGCCTGCCCGCAGTGGCACAGGCGGTTTTGCCAATTTAAAATGTGTTTTACAGATGATACTGGGGATCATGGGGGTAGGAGTCGAAAATAACAACATGAGGGCTGGGGAAAACCATAGTTTGTCTTTTACGCTATGTTTAGGGTGACTTTCGACCCCTTTTTCTATATCGTCATCCGATGATTGTTTTACCTCCTTGTAATTGATTTTGTAATCAGTCTGCGGCAGTCGTCCTCGCGCTTACAGCCTGCGCCTTTCGTTTTCCTTTTATTGCAGGATATGATACACTGTAGGATTTCGTTTAAATGAGTTTGTTAATAGAGCGCCAGATGCTTTGCCGTTTTGCTCTTGCCGGTTTGCTTTTAGGCCGT
>JADZMA010002828.1:0-10915 GCA_020796225.1 Arion vulgaris
AAAATAGAGCTATATTTTGAATGTCCTCATCGAGTATGGCGCAAAGAAGATTTTCATTTAAACCAATCCACGCCAACTACTAGATTGCAGGAGCTGGGTTTGAAGATTGGAGTAGCAAGAAAAGAACATCATAACAGGTATTGAGTAGCTCATCAATCAAAATCGCACTGGTATGGTTAGTCGCTGACCTTGGAGATAATGCGAAGGAGATCGAGCACCTATGGACAGCGCAATGAAGATATTTCAAACTGAAACTGAACACTTGTTGTCAAAACATATACTCTAATTGACATGAAGCTTTAGTTCATATTAATAATATCCATGAAACGCCAACGGTGAGGGTGTCATGGTGAGACATCACGCATAACAATCTCGACATAGCAGTAGCTGATAGTTCTTTGACTTCAACTTTTTCAAACAAGTTTTGAAAGGTCGTGACCCGACCAACTTACTATTATAAATGCTGTGAAACCAAAATAATCTATGTTCTCCTCTTCTTCTTTCACCTTCCCAAGTGTTCCCCGAAGAACAATCTTTAAATCGAAGTTTGTAGTAGTGTCTCAATAATAATGATGATTTATCATATATATTCATTATGAATATGACAATTATGGGTCAATACCAGGCAAGCTTCTGCTTCAACAACGTCGTTTCACCACTTGAAACTTTACAAACATTGTACTAAATGACATGATTATTCCTCGCCTGATACTTAAAAATAACGCTATGATACAACAAAAACCGAACTTAACTGAAAAGCTTACTTTAAAAATTGAAATGTATTTCCAGTTACACTGAAATTGATGTCTGCAGCAAAAGCGTAGTAATTTGTAGTAAGTTTAATAACAAGCTTCCTACTTCCGGATAAACAGCCCGGGGCTGAATGCATGTGATTTACCTGCGACAGGTGACACAAAGAACTATTTCTTTCTTTTTCTTTCTTTCTTCCTTTCTCGAATCCTGTATGCCTCACAGCGTCAGGTCAGGAAGAGATTTCTAAAACGGGCCTAGTATGCGCTTCGTAGATAGTCTCTTTCGTCGCCTCTGTTATCTCTGGAGGTCCATCTTTGCGTGGCCGGCCTTTTGCTTGTACCCATTGTATCGGAGCAGCATTGCTATTTGGGGTGCACTGTCTGATGGTAATCTGCTTACGTGACCGAACCATTTAATTTGTTGTTTCTTGATGAAGTCTAGTACTGATGTTGTACCCACTTTTTCCTGATGTCTTCATTTCTCAACCGGTCTCTTCATGTTACACCCAGCATTCTGCGTAGACACTTCATCTCTGTCGTGACTAGTTTTTCTAGAATTCTGTCATTTAATGTCATTCAGCGTCCATATTTGGCACTATAACATAATGTGGGGAGAAAGATTGTGTTGAACATTGGTCTTTTGTGTTTATCGTACATGTTTGCATTTTACAATTGCTGTCATTTGCCCTATCATTTAATTTGCTTTGTTGCATCTGTGTTGGATTTCATTAGTTATTCTTCCGTTTGCTGAAAACATGCTCCCTATGTATGTAAAGTCTTTGACTTGTTTTAATATGCGATTTTTTATGGAGATATTGATAGTGTTTTCCTCTCTAGCGAATGTTACTTCGGTTTTGTCGGTGTTTATTCTCATATTGTATTCATTAAATGTTAAATCTAGTCCAATGTCTTTAGGATATATATCAAGACATATTTCTGTTTGACCATGTTGGCTGTCTATAAGGTTCTTTCGATTGGAATCAGAGTACGGGGTATTGTATGTTACCGCGGTTATACGTTAAGGTGCGCTATTTTGCACGTTTAGGCCTCATACATCTGATCTCGTAGATGGTCCTTACATAAACCAAGAAAAAAAGATCACAACATGAAATGAACTTGGTTGTTATCGTTACTTCTTCGAACGCTCCATATCGTCCACTTGTTAACCACTCTGTTACGCTCCATATCGTCCACTTGTTAACCACTCTGTTACGCTCCATATCGTCCACTTGTTAACTACTTTGAATTAATTTCTTGAAAATATATTGTAACCCCTTCCCTCCTCTCTTTCATCGGGCAATGGATTTTACAAATATAAGAAGTGCAAAGAGTGCCAAACTAGCATATTATGTTATATAGACCACCCATAAGTATAGCATGGACCTCCACTTTTTGTCTAAACTGTATATAAGCAGAGATATTGCTGTTCTAATTTGAATTTTTTTTACTTGGAAGGGATGACTGCAAAACCATATCTATAAAAGCAATTAAATTAGACATTTTTGGAGGTTTACGCTATAGCTATGGGTGATATGTACATCATATGCCAGTTTGGCATTCTTTGTACTTCTTATTTTTGTGAAATCCACTGCCCGATGAAAGGGGGGGGGGGATGCTTTTACAATATATTTTCAAGAAAATTAATTATTTTTAAAATAACTAATGACAGTGCATACACTAAACGTTGTTTATCATCGAAAACGATGCCTTTAGCAACAGGTGGCCAAATTATATGACAATATGTTTGTTAGGTTTTTTTCTGTGAATTTTAAAAAATGAGAACCCTTGTTTTGGGTGGGCTTCCCACCTTAAACCAATCCACGTCAACTACTAGATTGCAGGAGCTGGATTTGAAGATTGGAGTAGCAAGAAAAGAACAGCACAACAGGTATAGAAGTAGGCTCATTAATCAAAATCGAACTGGTACGGTCAGCCGCTGGACGCTGTTGGAGCAGTGTCGGCTCGTGATAATTTTTGTTGGTGGGGCCAAACAGAAATTTTCGGAAAAATCATGGTTTCGGTTAGGTTATATTTTAATGTATAAAATAATAAATTCACGTTACACCTTATTTTTGGTGGGGCACGTCCTCACTGGCCCTTAATGACGAGCCGCCACTGTGTTGGAGATATTGCGAAGGAGATCGGATCACCTATGGACTGTTCCGGAGTGCAATGACAATATTCCAGACTGAAACTGAAATAAAATGGTTCGATCACCTAATGAAAATGAAACAAGATCTACTACTATCTTGTGCCTTTAATAACCGGCAACCCAGAATGCAGAGCCAGAGGAAGACCTAGAACGATTGGTAGCCATCTCGCCGAGTAATTAGATTGCCCAGGTCGGGAGGAATAGATGGTAGGAAAGAACAGATGGTAGGGAGGAACATAGAGCGAGTAGTGCTACATAGAGCCACATAGAGCCAGTAGAGCCACATAGAGCTAGTATTGCTACATAGAGCCACATAGAGCGAGTAGAGCCACATAGAGCGAGTAGAGTCACATAGAGCTAGTATTGGTACATAGAGCTAGTATTGCTACATAGAGCTACTATTGCTACATAGAGCCACATAGAACGAGTAGAGTCAGATAGAGCTAGTATTGCTACATAGAGCCACGTAGAGCTAGTATAGCCACATAGAGTTAGTATTGCTACATAGAGCTAGTATAGCCACATAGAGTTAGTATTGCTACATAGAGCCACATAGAGCCAGTAGTGCCACATAGAGCCAGTAGAGCCACATAGAGCCAGTAGAGCCACATAGAGCTAGGATTGCTACATAGAGCCACATAGAGCCAGATGCCACATAGAGCCAGTAGTGCCACATAGAGCCAGTAGAGCCACATAGAGCTAGGATTGCTACATAGAGCCACATAGAGCTAGTATAGCCACGTAGAGCTAGTATAGCCACATAGAGTTAGTATTGCTACATAGAGCCAGTAGTGCCACATAGAACCAGTAGAGCCACATAGAGCTAGGATTGCTACATAGAGCCACGTAGAGCTAGTATTGCTACATAGAGCTAGGATTGCTACATAGAGCCACATAGAGCCAGTAGTGCCACATAGAGCTAGGATTGCTACATAGAGCCACATAGAGCTAGTATAGCCACCTAGAGTTAGTATTGCTACATAGAGCCACATAGAGCCAGTAGTGCCACATAGAGTCAGTAGTGCCACATAGAGCTAGGATTGCTACATAGAGCCACATAGAGCTAGTATAGCCACGTAGAGCTAGGATTGCTACATAGAGTTAGTATTGCTACATAGAGCCACATAGAGCCAGTAGTGCCACATAGAGCCAGTAGTGCCACATAGAGCCAGTAGTGCCACATAGAGCCAGTAGTGCCACATAGAGCCAGTAGTGCCACATAGAGCTAGGATTGCTACATAGAGCCACATAGAGCTAGTATAGCCACGTAGTGCTAGTATTGCTACATAGAACATAGAGATTGGGAGACAAGTATGGAGCTACAAAAATATCTCGATTGTCGTATGTAGAATTTTTTAGTCCACGAGTTCCGGAAAAAACTGGAATTGTACGAACTTGATGCTCGAAAAGAGTGGAAAAGTCGAACAGAGCTGGAATCTTTCGCTGTGGATAGAACTTGAATCTGGGGCAGGGGAGCAGAATTCCTCGGACATATCTCGGAAGAAACCGTACAAGAGTGGCTGTGCTGGAGTCCTGGGAGTCTATATGTGGTTGGCCTGGGATAGAGTTTTGTCTTCTACATCGAGTGCGGATACCTTGTGTAGTCGCCTATGTTTCTACTGTGGCCGTACAAGGAACCATGGCGATTGTGGCCAACGGTTCTTCTTCTTTATTAAGTTGTCCTATTTGCTCCGAACTTGCAGCAAATCGAAGCGAAAGTATTCGATAATATTCGATCTTTTTGGAGTTTTGGAACATAGTTGAGATTGAAATTTTGAAAGACTGTTTAGGTGAAGAAGTTCTGCTCAGGACAAGCTATTTGATAATGAACTGTCAACGTGTTTTGACAAACTACGTCACACATTATTATTGTGGAGTGCTACAGTAGTAGTAGTCCGGGTTCATTTCACAGTGGGCGGCGAATTTTATCCGACCGCAACGGATCTCAGATCGACCCAGCCTCAATTGGGTACCAGGATAAGCACTGGGAAGTAAAGGCAGCCGGCGTGATGTTGACCACATCACCCATCGTGTGCCGACGGTCAATGAAAAATATAGGCCTAACACCATATTACTCAATAAAGGCTACCTAAGGTATGAGAAAATCTCCCGTTTGGCAGGGGCCTCAATGGAAGCAAAGACTAGTACCACTGCGACCTACAATGCATGTCGTAAGAGGCGCCTAATGTAGGCACTAGGGATGCTACCCTAGTAAATAAAAAGCAGCGCAGAATTCGAATGTGTTGGCCTACTTGTAGGCGCATAACTGGCACAAGGTACAATCACTCTTAGACTCAGATCACATACAAATCAGAGTGGTTGACAGGTGGTCGATATGGAGCGTTCAGAAGAAAATGTATGAGAACGATCTGGCATTGCTGTCCCACAATCACGCGCTGATTAAAAATAAAATGAATATTCTAAATAATAAGTCTCAGCAAGTGGGTTTGAAAATACACAGGGAAAAGACCAAGGTCATGAGAATAAATGCAGTAAATGTAAACCAGGTTATGCTGGAGGAAACATCTCTACAAGATGTAGAATCATACACATAGACTACCTTGGTAGTAACATAGACACAGAAGGAGGAACAAACAATGATGTCAAGATCTTCTTCTTCTTCTCTTCCACCATTGACTTCTTTATAGAATTGTTGGGGGAGAGACACGTAGTGATATTGTGTGTGCTTGTTTTAAGGCACTTTGTAAGCTGATATTCATTTCCGTAAAGCTGTTCTTGATGCCGTCGCTCCATCGTTTGCGTGGTCTTCTCTTGCTTTGTACTCATTATACTTTTTCTGTGTGGCTCTCGTGGTAGGCGATACCAGGGCATTCTTGTCAGGTGTCCAAACCATTTAATCTATTTTTCTTTTATGAATTGCATGACTGGTTTCACATCCAGTCTTCTTCTGATTTCTTCATTTCTAATTGTGTCTCTTATTGTCACACCTGCAGCTCTTCTAAGACACCTCATCTCTGTCGTTATGATTTTCCTCTCATTAGCTGCTGTTATTGGCCATGTTTGACACTGGTAACATAGTGTTGGCAGAAAATCGTTCTTATGTCAAGATAAAAATACAAAAAGTAAAGGGAAACTTGATTGCCTTCAGTAAGAAATGTAAGTCAAAGGATATCAAAACTAACACAGAGCGGAGAATATTTCAATCAAATGTGAAGTCAGTGCTGTTCTATGATTCGAAACATGGAAGGCAACATAAAAACCACACGAAAACTGCAGACCTTAATATATGGATGTTTACTTATAATAGAGGAACTGATATGGTATAATAAAATTACAAACAAGGAACTCAGAGAAAGAACTAAGCAGATACCAGTGGAGAAAGGTCTACGGAAGAGACGCTGGTGATGGATAGGCCATACATTGAGAAGACCGACCGGATGCATTGGAAGACAGGAACTGTTTGGAACCCGAAGGAAAGAGGAGACGGGAAGGCTCAGACAGACCTGGGAGAAGAGAGCTGAGGCTGATATTAAACGGATAGGTAAAACATGGAAAGAATTGGAAGGGATGGCAAGAGCGAGGAAGAGCTGGAAGAAGTTTGTTGAAGACCTGTGCTCCGTTGGGAGTTGAAATGTGAAGAAGGTATGAGAAACGGTTCCTTTACTTGTTCACTGTGATTGCATAATGGCGCTGGAGACTAGGTGATTCTACTGAAGGACATATCGGAACTGATCAGGAAGTAATCGGATGTAAATTTAATAATTCTATATCGTCGTAACTTGGTCTATTGGTTAAGATCAAAGTTTACTGTTCAATGTTTGATCGTGTCCAGAAGGTGTAAGCATTCATAAAACGACAAATTCTTCTTCATCCTTCTTCTCTAGGGAAGCATATGTCTGCAACCAAGGCCTCAGCCCGTCTATCCAAGGCCATTCGTTCCAGATCGCCCCACTCTTTTCCCACTTTCTTGCATTCCGTCTCCAACTCCCGTCTCCATGTGTTCCTGGGTCTTCCCCTGCCTCTATTGCCCTGGGGTTCCATCGAAGAGCATGCCTTGTGATGTTAGGTTTCACATGTGTGTCCTATCCATCGCCACCTTCTGTTCCTTATCTCTTGTTTCACCTGTCGTTGTCCTGTTCTATCCCAGAGTTCCCTGTTTGTAGTCCTGTCATACCATCGCAGATGAAGTATCCTGCGCAGGCATCTATTGATGAATGTCTGCAATTTTTTTATGTTCCCTTAGTTGTTCTCTAAGTCTCCGCTCCATATGGAAGGACAGCCTTGACATTTGAGTTGAACATCATTATCTTAGTTTTATTCCTGATCATTCTTGAACTCCATATGTTCTTCAGAATGGCATTTAACCTACTGATCTTTGTTTTTTAGCATGAATAGTCACGCCCGAGTGGTTACCGGGGTCCAAATTTGGGGTGAAAGAATAGAACCACTGTTACCTGCCACGCATGTCGTAAGAGGCGACTACTGAGGTTTGGCTGAAATCGGATGTACGTGTCCTAAACGTGTAGAAGTCTATGCGTTTAGGGCATCCCAAACCAATGTGCAACGTATACACGTGCTTGGCAAAGATCAAACATATCACAACGAGTGTTTAAAATTGGTTGTAATCAACGAACGCAAAGAAGAAGAAGATGAATAGTCAGACCCAGTTGTTGTGAGAATGTTTCCAGTTTAGTTGTTTTCTCTTGCACCTGTTGATGGCTGAGGAGAGGGTGTAGATCGTCTCCAAAATCTAAATCTTCAAATTGACTCATCATGGTCCACTGTATTTCATTTCTCCCCCGGCTGTTGTTGATCTCATTATCCAGTCAATAGCCAGCAGGAAGAGGACGGCGATAAAGGCAGCCTCTCTCACCTGTCTATTTCAAAGGGCTCTGTCAGTTTTCCTTCATGCAGTACTCTACCCATTGTCTCCTCATGCATTTTCCATTATACCTTATGGTATGAAATGGGTGCTTTCAGGTAGATGGTGAGTTTATCTTTTTTAAATCGTTTGGCTTGTTAATAAAGCTACATTTTTTTCAGTCGTCCCATAACTAGATTATGGATAATGCCCCCTCGTTGGATAGTTCATCATACATATAATATTCAGATAACATTCTGGATATTTTTTCAGAGATCCCTGATCTCAGTGTAGTTGAGATCGAGTTTCTAGTCCTATCGGAGACAGACAATAAAAATAGGTCCGTGTTCAATTTGGGACTTAAAAGAACCACTCACAGTTCAAAATCGCAAAGAGCAGACTGTAAAGCCGCTGCCAAGACAAAATTCATTAGGAAACTTAAAATGCTACAAAATATCTTCACCATCTTCAAAATTACATCTGGACCCTCGCCTGTGTTACGGAGTTCGTGCACTGCAACTGAGATCTTCCTGTGTAAGAAACGATCGGAGCACATACCGAAGTGCAATCCTGCAATGATGATGGGGTTCTAGTCTTTTATACAACCCCAAGCAAATGGGAGACGGGCTTCCGGGGTTTTCCGAGGGTGTGTCGTTGTTTATCGGTGTCGCGTTTATTCCATTAGCGCTTATAGGGTTTCAGTGTGATAATACAGAGGTATACTGAAAATGACAAAGTTTCCGCTTTCTTTCAATTTCGTCTTTTCCTTCGTTATGACATTCGTTCTTCTTTACGATATCTTCTGTTCTTCTTCTTCGATATCTTCTTCTTCGACTCTGATATCGGTTACCTGATATCAATATTTCATATGATATCTTCTATTCTTTTTCTATGTTGTTTTCATTCTTTAATACATTCATTATGACGTTCCTTCGTCTTCTACGACATCTTCTTCTTCGACTCTGATATCTAATAATTCATTTTTAATACATTCTAGCGTTGTTGCAGGGAAGTGGGGCTACAGGCAACTACTTTTGGTATGAGGGGAGATTGAGGCCTATTTACTTGGGCCTTTTTGTATTTCGTGAATTATTAAAAATGAATTATTAGATATCAGAGTCGAAAGAAGATGTCGTAGAAGACGAAGGAACGTCATAATGAATGTATTAAAGAATGAAAACAACATAGAAAAAAGAATAGAAGATATCATATGAAATATTAGATATCAGGGTAAGCCGATTATCAGAGTCGAAGAAGAAGATATCGAGAAGAAGAACAGAAGATATCGTAAAAAGAAGGCAGATGTCATAACGAAGGAAAAGACGAAATTGAAAGAAAGCGGAAACTTTGTCATTTTCAGTATACCTCCTGTATTATCACACTGAAACCCTATAGCGCTAATGGAATAAACCCGACACGATAAACAACAGACACCCCGGAAAACCCCGGAAGCCCGTCTCCCATTTGCTTGGGGTTGTATAAAAGACTAGAACCCCATCATCATTGCAGGATTGCACTTCGGTATTGCTCGATCGTTTCTTACAGGAAGATCTCAGTTGCAGTGCACGAACTCCGTAACACAGGCGAGGGTCCAGATGTAATTTTGAAGATGGTGAAGATATTTTGTAGCATTTTAAGTTTCCTAATGAATTTTGTCTTGCAGCGGCTTTGCAGTCTGCTCTTTGCGATTTTGAACTGTAGTGGTTCTTTTAAGTACCCAAATTGAACACAGGACCTATTTTTATTGTCTGTCTCCGATAGGACTAAACTCGATCTCAACTACACTGAGATCAGGGATCTCTGAAAAATATCCAGATGTTATCTGAATATTATATGTATGATGAACTATCAACGAGGGGCATTATCCATAATCTGTTATGGGACGACTGAAAAATGTGGCTTTTTAACAAGCCAAACGATTTAAAAAGATAAACTCACCATCTACCTAAGCACCCATTTCATACCATAAGGTATAATGGAAAATGCATGAGGAGACAATGGGTAGAGTACTGCATGAAGGAAAACTGACAGAGCCCTTTGAAATAGACAGGTGAGAGAGGCTGCCTTTTATCTAATCCTCTTCCTGCTGGCTATTGACTGGATAATGAGATCAACAACAGCCAGGGAGAAATGAAATACAGTGGACCATGATGAGTCAATTTGAAGATTTAGATTTTGGAGACGATCTACTCCCTCTCCTCAGCCATCAACAGGTGCAGAGAAAACAACTAAACTGGAAACATTCTCACAACAACTGGGTCTGACTATTCATCTTCTTCTTCTTTGCGTTCGTTGATTACAACCAATTTTAAACACTCGTTGTGATATGTTTGATCTTTGCCAAGCACGTGTATACGTTGCACATTGGTTTGGGATGCCCTAAACGCATGACTTCTACACGTTTAGGACACGTACATCGATTTCAGCCAAACCTTCAGTAGTCGCCTCTTACGACATGCGTGGCGAGTAACAGTGGTTCTATTCTTACACCCCAAATTTGGACCCCGGTAACCACTCGGGCGTGACTATTCATGCTAAAAAACAAAGATCAGTAGGTTAAATGCCATTCTGAAGAACATATGGAGTTCAAGAATGATCAGGAATAAAACTAAGATAATGATGTTCAACTCAAATGTCAAGGCTGTCCTTCCATATGGAGCGGAGACTTAGAGAACAACTAAGGGGAACATAAAAAAATTGCAGACATTCATCAATAGATGCCTGCGCAGGATACTTCATCTGCGATGGTATGACAGGACTACAAACAGGTAACTCTGGGATAGAACAGGACAACGACAGGTGAAACAAGAGATAAGGAACAGAAGGTGGCGATGGATAGGACACACACTGAGTGAAACCTAACAGCATCTAGGCATGCTCTTCGATGGAACCCCAGGGCAATAGAGGCAGGGAAGACCCAGGAACACATGGAGACAGGAGTTGGAGACGGAATGCAAGAAAGTGGGAAAAGAGTGGGGCGATCTGGAACGAATGGCCTTGGATAGACAGGCTTGGAGGCCTTGGTTGCAGACATATGCTTCCCTAGAAGAAGGATGAGAAGAATTTGTCGTTTTATGAATGCTTACACCTTCTGGACACGATCAAACATTGAACAGTAAACTTTGATCTTAACCAATAGACCAAGTTACGACGATATAGAATTATTAAATTTACATCCGATTACTTCCT
>JADZMA010002829.1:0-10913 GCA_020796225.1 Arion vulgaris
TTCAGGAAGATGATATTTCTAGGACAGGTATTGTGTACCCCTATAAAGTGTTTCACTGGGTCCACCTTTTGCTTTGTATCCACTGTATCAAAGTAGCTTTTTCTTTGAGGTGCACTGTCTGTTGGTAATCTGCTTATGTAGCCAAACCACTCAATTTGTTTCTTGATGTTCAGTATTGATGTTGTACCCCACTTTTTTCTTGATGTCTTCTTCTAAACCGATCTCTTCTTGGTTATTTTCTCTCTTCACACCTACAATAATAAATGATTTTGTTTTGGGACATGGGTGAACCAATAGACTGATAGAAAGATAACATTGCAGAGGCCTACAACAAAATAAACATATTGATTCATTGTCTAATGGCATATCTAGTCCTTGTAGGTGGCATGTCATGACTCTTTTTTTAATGTCAGTTCCAGCCATTGGTAATGCCACAGCCACCTCAGGAGCAGCACGGGACAGTAGTAATGTTAGCAGTGGAGGATCAGTAGACAAAGAAGATGCTGAGGTGAGTATTTTCTATCAGTTCTTCAGGTTATTCATTATTAATTGCAATGATTATTGAGAATGTACAAACTTTCACCTTAGTGTCTGTGGATATATCTATTTGCGGAGTCATAATATTCACGGGTGTATGTCCTCCGCTGTACTAACTTTATATATTTTTAATTTCATCAGTCATTATCATAATTAAGAGCTGCTTTAAATATAAATTGCACCCCTATATGTTATAATTGTGAGCTGTGTTAATATAGAGATGCTGGGAGAATGTTGCTCAAGACAGATCAGCCTGGCCATTTCCCGACACAGTTCCTGGGCCCCTCGGGGTGGCAGCATGGATGGAACAAACGTCAAAATAAAAGGCAGTAAAACTTCAGCAAGTGCAAGTATACCTTGCCCACACTGTAAAAGAACATTTCAAGCCTGTATCGGACTCACTAGTCATCTCGCACACAAACAAACATAGCGCAACTACATTCCCTTGGATGAAAATTTGTGTGGTCATCATCACCCGTGATGGACGAGCCCCATAGAGATGCCCAGGGAAGATGACCCTTTTGAGCCTCGAAGATTGGAAACTTTATAGACTACATCCACTCATACCTCTGCCTGTCATTCTTGATCTTCTGAAGCATCGACTGAGATTAAGATACAACAATGGCCCTAGTAACTGGAGCCACTGGAAGGCAGTAGTAAAAGCCTCAGCCTCCATCCTCAAACTGGAAGTAGTTGTCCTGTAATGCTTCACATTGTTCTGCAATGACCATAACATGCACGCTAGACAGGAAACCCCAGCCTGACTTGTCTTCAGGATGAAAGACCAAGTCATAGAAATAATTTATTAAGGTATTTGTTTGAAATCTGTTCATTTTCTATCATTTTAAAAGGGGTCTAATCCAACACCTGACAAGGGCAAATTAATATGGAAAAAAAAGAAAAATGACTGCAGAAAATCCATCAGGTATAAGTACAATATATCAGTCTTCGTTCTTTACTCCCAAATTTTTAATCACTCCTTGTGATATGTTTGATCTTTGCCAAGAGCTGTATCGTTGCACATTGGTTTGGTAGGCCCTAACGCATAGACATTTCCCTGTTTGGACATGTGCATCGATTTCAGTCAAAATATATCAGTGAGAATATCTAATTTCTGTGTAAAAAAATTTCTTAGCTATTTGTTTTTCTTCCTGAAGACTTACAGTTTTTTTTATCGCTATTAGTTTGAAGTTAATAAATAATAGTAATAATATTTTCAATTCCCTATAAGTAAGTCCTCAGTAAAAATTCACCCATTCATTTCTGTCCACGGAAATCTGTGTTTCCAAATATCAGTTTCTAGACCTCTTAGTTAGTTGGTTGGTTTTCCACTTTTCAAAGGGGTTTCAGAACAAGGACACATCTTGCTATATTATTTGTTGGTATCCTTAATGTATGTTCTTTCTGATCCCTGCATCTTTTCTTAAGATCTCATTTCACTGGTGCTTATTTTGTTCTTTTCTCAAGTTCATTAGTAACTTTGTCATATCATATCAACTTTTCTATTCTGTGCAAGCACCCAATTCTGAAAGTCTGTATCTGTTTTTTTGTCATCTCCATGTTCCAGATTGTGGGTATAAGGGCTGGTGTAACTTTGAGTTTTTCCATCTGTAGTTGTTGAGTTTCTGTCTTGGATTTTAGGAGAATCCTCTCATGATCACCGCTTAGACTGATGAGGGTCAAGGCATAGGGGCAATGTCGCCAGGATTAGTGTGTGGCACTATCAGATCATACCCACCTCCCGTGTGACCCTGGTAACAGACAAAGGTTCCTGCCTGGCTAAGCGGGTAGGATCAGGAAGAGCTACTCTGGTGTAGGTGAAATGCACGTGTCATGTTTGATTGGATCCGCTCCACACAGAAGGCGGAATCCCAGAATGACTAATTGCCGTCTCTCCCGCCGATGGGAAAAGCGGGAACGGAAAACCCGCAAGGGATGAGGTGCATCCAGAGAAAAGACTTGGTCCGGAAAGGCTTGGGCCGGATGGTTGGGCCTGCAGTGGGCCACATGTCAGCCGGGCTGGGGGGCCCCGCAGTCAGAGCAAATGTGAGGCATGGGAGACTGAGTGCATGGTGGGCGGGCGTTACGCGCTGAGGGTGTAGGAAGGGCGTGAGGTGGCGACCACCCATATGTCCCAGAAAAACTGAAAGCCCAGCAGTCAAAGGCTGGACAAGGCAGTAAACGCTGTTTAAATTGGACACTTCGCCAAAGGACAAACACTAGAGCTACAAATGGTACTAAGATTGTAAACGTAAAACAAATTTCTTGGCAAAGGCTGTTTATATATCACAATAAGAATGAAAAAAATGGCAGAAAAGACGATCGAGAGACTGATGTCAGGATTTCTCCAAAAATCTTATTCATGTGGAAATCTGATTCATGCAGCCTTAGCATGGGTGGTATCACATCTTTAGCGACATTTGGAGCTTTGGTATTATCCTTCAGCGGTTTGTCCGCTTTAGCTAGCGTTTACTGGGTTGCTCTCCGTCGCCTTGGGCTGCCCCCAGCCGATCTGCAAGGCAGCAGGTTGCTATTTTGTTTAGGTAGCTACCTTAGACAATTTTCCCCTCCGGTTGTTAAGCGCCATCTGCCCAGGTTCCCAGTTTTTTTTTGACTACTTGGTTTGCCTGCCCCAGTTTTGCTCATGTTTTTTATTGTCCCAATCAAACTACAAGGCAGGAAAAGTGCATGGGAAAGCCGGTTTTGTTCTCTGGATGGAGACCCATCTTGAGGCTCGCCACTGTTTTGCCCACCTCTTTTTCTTTTGGGTGCCCATTTCTGCTTGTGCCTCGTCCACCGACTAAATTGCCCTTCTTTTCGTCACTTGTGCTCACCTTGTTTTTAAGAGAATGAGATGGTCAAACTTACAAAATTACCTCTTACGACATGCATGGTTGGTAACATGTTACTATTCTTTGCTCTCTTTTTAAACCAAGTTACACATGAATGAGCCTGGAGGTTGATAAATGCATATTCTTGTGAGCAATCTCTGACAGTGTAGAGAGTTCAGGAAATAGTCACGTGTTTAGTTAGATCAGTTGACATGATTGAACTAGGGTAAAGTAGTTAGAGTACTGATAAAAAGATCTTCTTCTTTGAACGCTCCATATTGACCACTTGTTAAACCACTCTTTGTGAATTGTATGTGATCTGAGCCTAATAGGGATTGTCTGTTGTGCCAGTTATATACCTACAAGTAGGCCAGCACATCCAATTTCTTGCCTTTTGATTTACTGGGGTAGCTTCCTATGCCCTACCTCAATCGCCTCTTCTAATGCCTTGTATGTTGCAGTGTTCCCTATTTTTTTGTCCTTCGACCGGCACCACAGGCGATATAGTCACTGATTATAGCTCTTTTTAAAAGAGTTGTGGTTATATTGCAAACATAGTCGGGTTATAGCATTGACATGGTTAAAAGCACTGTTGTTATCAAGTGGTTATAGTACTGGCATAGTCCAGGGGTTTGGGTACTGGTTTCTTCAAGTGATTAGAGCATGATTTATCGAATGGTTAGGCGTTGGCATTGTCTGTGGTTATATAATGCTGACATAAAGGGAAACGGTCACAGGTTTGTCATAGAGGTTAAAAGCACAACTTCACAATTACAAACTGATATCACACCCCAGTGTAGACATACTTTGCCAACACAGCCATAATTGGGTACTTCTCTCCTTGAGTTTCAAGGGAAAAAGAAGAAAGTAAATCTCATCTCCAAGGTTTAATGCCAAACCTCAAATATTTCATGACTATATGTCTTATGAGGCCGCTGTAAGCGTAGTTGTTAGTGAACTCGCTTCTCAAGGCTGGTGGTCTGGGTTCAGCTCCCTAATGTGCATGGAATTTTCCCGACCGATGGCTCTCAGGTCAACCCAGCCTCAACTGGGTACCAGACATGCTCTGGGAAAAAAGCGGCCGGCGATGCTGACCACATCACCCATTGTGTGCCGGTCAATAAAAAATACAGACCTAAACTGTATTGACCTATATACACGGTATGAAAAGGTTCCTTTACTTTTTTTTATATATCATTATAGGTAAGTTTTTCCAACCTCAAACAGCTTTTATTTTGACAGTTGGTACTGAAAACATCGGAAAGTAATGTCGGATGTTAACCACATTACCATTACTTGGGTTGGTCAAGAATTTTTGCTGAACTAACACTATTGCAGTGTATAGAATTGTAGGAAAACTGATCCATATGTCATTATATGAATGTTACTGAATTACTATTTTATTTTGATATATTATATAATACTTCTTGATGAAATCATAAGCATGTCACAGTTTATGAAATTATATATATTTTATTTAAACTTATTTGTTATTACTTACTTTATTTGAAACTGTTTCAGTTGTGAAGAAAGTAGAAGCAAATGGAAAGAAATAAATGGTATTTCAAGGTAAGCTGAATTTTACTTTCCTGTAAGTCATACTTGTCTACAACACACATAAGACATATCAACATTTGTAATCGTCCTAACATTCCTATTCTTTGAGTTTTCTTTCTGCACACATTTTTTATCATTTCTCTAGTTTTGAATGCATTTCTCCATCCATAACTTCCAATCTCTTTATAAATTATGGTTTCTTTCTACCCACTTTGCTTTTTTTTAAATTATTTTTCCTACTATTTTCCCGTAATTGTGATAATGTGTAAATAGTTTTACATATTTTAATTTTTCTTTTTTGTTTCCACATTGCAAATCCTCATTATATGAAAGCAGTTCAATTGGTGCCCATAATTTTGTCTTGAAAACTATTGATGCTAAATGTATAAAATTCATACACAGTGAAATTTAATATATTCTTTATGCATCCTTTTTTTCCACATAATCTCTGTTCAGCTCACGATCTTACAACGCCAAAATAATTGCATGCATGCGCCTTGTATCATCTTGTTTCTGTGCATGTAACTTCTTACTGTCTCATATCTTAATTTTATCTTGCAAACCCAGCCTTCAGGGACCCAAACTTTTACTCATTGGTGCCGGGCTCTGATGGAAACAGAATAGTACCACTGCACAGAATAGTCCACTGCAACCTACAATGCATGCGTAAGAAGCGACTGATGTAGGCCTGGGGATGCTACTAGTACATAAATGGCAATGCAGAAATCGGATGTGTCTACTTGTAGGCGCTACTGGATAACGTACAATCTCTCTTAGGCTCAGATCGATACAAATCACACAAGTGGTTGACAAATGGTCAATATGGAGTGTTCAAAAAAGAAGTGACCAGACAGGTAAAAATCGGAGAGTGCCAGACCAGGACTTGGGGATGGGTAAAACTAAAGCGCGGTAAACTAAATTTAGCGATTGTCTCCCGAGATTTAGGACCTGCATAAGAACTGACATTATTGTGCTTTAATCAACATGTCTTTGGGTTGCTGCTAGGCCATCCTCACCAGTACATCTTTTTCAGTTTTGATGTTCTTGTCAAAATTGTTTCATCTCTAGACATCACATCCACAAAAAAACACTCCATCAATGTTCCCAAAAGGGGGAGATCATGACCTTTCCGGCGAAAGTTCTCTTAAATTCCTGTCTTCTGATGCACATTATCAACTTCTTTTCTCAGTATGACAGAGGGAGAGGATATTAAACTGGTCTGTACTCTAGATGAACTGAAGCATGGAGAAAGTAGAGATTAATATACCAAAGGGTTTTCATTACACTTGAATGTTTTCTGTGGGACTGGGTCTCTGCGTTGCCAATGCCCTAGTTTTATTAAAAGATTATAGGGAATTTTTTAACTGATATCTCTGGCAGACAAAAAACCAGACCAGCATGAGCTTACTCAGCATAAGAATCGGGAACACAATGAAGCGCCTTTTAAACAATGGGGGACAGCATTTGGCAGTCATTGCAAGACCCTGACTTGTCTATACACACATGGACATGCTAGAGTGCGTTCAATTACGTGTGACTGGCTTGGCAAATAATGCCCTACTACACTGGTAAAAGTATTGACAGAGCTGATGTTTTACCAAAGTCGCTCTCAACTTGGGGTATTGATGAGTCTCAGATGTGGAGCGATTGCATGAATTAGGAGTAGTCTGGGCATGCCAGACAGTGTCATCTTCATGACAGAAAGAAGATAGATTAATCAACTTCTCATGTGTATGGTGGGGGTGGAATTTGGTATGGCTGCTGCAGCAGGATGTAGCACTTTTGGGAATGCCCAATGTTATGCCATTGATGGGTAATGTCAGATAGAGATCGTCAAATAATGAAGAAAGCTAGTCGACAGAGGTGAAATGTCTATGCAGAATGCAAAATAACAAGAAAAAGGCCAGTTTAGAAATGAAGGCATCAGGAAAAGATGGTTACATCATCAGTCTAATTTATAAAAAAAAGGGGTTTAAGCCCAAGGATTGACTTCATTGCCAGGTTTTACCCCATTGGTCGTTCTTTTGCAGAAATGGCATGTCACCCAAGAGTAGCACAAACACCATGCTCCCGCAATAATCCAAGTCTGGAAAAAACACTGTTGAACAGAAACGGTCCCGTTAAACCATCGACTCAAAGGCAAGGGCTTAACCATAGCCTCACTGATAGTTTGACCATAAGCGATTGTAAAGACAGTATCTCAAAGAGCATACTCCGATACAGTGGGTGCATATCAAAATTTCCACAAAAATGTGGACCTCAGAAATAAGAGAGGGCATAAAAAAAACTATTTATGAGCTTTAAAATCCTATTCTAGTAGGCTGTGAGACAAAATAGTATTAGAGAAAGATATAGAAGAAAGCAAACTGTGAACAATGCCACAGAAGTTTTTCAGGATGAAAAAAGAAAATTGTTCTTTACCATTTATTTTGGACTGATTGTTAGTCTGGTTAGTTGATCAGTGATTAATAAAGATATCTTTTCTGAATTTTAATAGCAAAATCAGTCCAGATGAATACACGCCACAGAACACAGGGGTCTCTTCACCCCAAGCATTTGGTGTAAGGGGTGTATATTTAATTCTCTTGTTCTTGATTTTGCATTTAGAGGTGAAGCATGTCATGTGCTTTTCTTTGGTCTTATATTGAGATATATAGCTATATATTTATATAGGTGTCTTTTTGTATTTTTTATATGTGTTTTTTTTCATGTTGTAAATAGACTTAAAGATTGATACATAATTCATTTTTGGGCCAACTTTATGACAATTTTGGGGCTGAACTATGTCTTTCTTAGCTCTGTGATTGTTTTGTTGGTTTGTTGTTATTTTATCAAGTTCAATGCAAACTTTATTTTACTTTTTTTGACCAGAAAAGACATTCAACAAAGTAGAAGAGAAAACTGTGGGGAAAACCTAAAGACTATGTCGTGAACACATACTTTAACAACCTTATGACTTATGACAGAATGAATGTATCAAGAACAAATACATGGGTGTTTAAAGCCGTTCACTAATTTAAAGAGTAGAAAAAGTTCATCTTGTCTCTCCACTTATTATAACTTTATGGTACATCTAGAAAGAAAATAGCCTACAAAACAACAAAGACATGAGACACAAAATAAAGGGGAAAATTTTTGCAGCACCCCAAGAAGAGATAAAAATCCCAAATTAGAGACCCAACCTAAAACTAATGTAAAACTACCTATAATATTAGTAAATAAAAAGTGTAAATTGAAAACAGATGTAGAAAGCAAACTAACTTATTGAGCAGATGGCATCCATACTTAACATATACATGTCAATAGACAAAAGGATCACTAGACATTTCATATTTCTCCCCCCCCTGTGCACCAATGTCTGCCGTGGATGATGACAGCAAAGACAAAAAAAATTTACGTCAGAAATGAGATTCTTGAGAATATTCAATGTGTCAAGCAGAGAAAAATCAGAAATGATACAAGTAGGTTCAAAGTGGGTGACAAACATAATTTTTAAAAGAGGGCAGCAGGTCAAATTGTTTGGTCATGTAACATGATGATTCCTTCAACCCAGTATACCACAACAGACAATGATCACAGAGTAAATAAAATTGGAGAGGATGGATAATCTATCACTAATTGATGGAATAGCAAAGCCCCTGAACCCCTGTATACAAGAATGCTTAAGATGACCCTCAACACAACACACAAGATGATACATTTGATGCTTTGAGTACCTTCTGATAGGTTTGCTTCAAGAAAGCAGTTTGTGCCGGCCCTCTCTAAAATTTGTTTGACGCTACTGGGACAATGTAATTTTGTATTGTGGAGCTACTGAAAGTGTGTGGTCTTGTACCATTTGGAATTTAATTTAAATTTTTTGAGATGAGTACCTGCCAGTGGACAGTCTCAGTTTTTTGCTTCTGTTGATTGATTCTTCCTCATCTCTAGTACAGATTCAGTGTCCCAGTTCTTGGTGTTGCTCACTTTCCATTTATTATTGCCCTTGCCTGGTAATGTTATTTCATCTTTCTGTTTCAATTCTTTGTTTAACCTCTCACCTTCCTTTTCTGATTTTAAAATTAGTTTAATATACCTGCCATCTCTTCTTATTCTGAGGCTGTGAGGCAAGACATGATTTGAGAGAGAAAGCAGATACATATACCTACAAGGGAAGGTTTAGAAGTTTTCAGCACGAGAGATGAGAAAGGCAGTATTAAAAGACACAAGAAAAAAGCATCTGGACCATCCCAGAATATATGTTTGAAACAGCAAAATTCTGAAGTTTACTGGAGGAGGCATCAAATGTTTCATCCCTTTGGAGTAGTTTCAATATGTTCCATTCCATTCTGCAACTCCCCTTTGGGACGTTAACTGAGGCACTGGTTTCTCCATGATACATACCCATCTGTACATTACATCAGCATCACCTGCATTATTTTATTGTGCAGAACAAGACATGAAGTGAATATCATGGATAGAGGAGGAGAAGCATTTGTGCCTGCAGAAAAGATTGAAATTTCAGGTTAGCAATGTTTATGTCTACGGTTCAATGATTACACAATGTCAGCCAGAATATGAACAATCATTTCAAAGAGATGCAGAAAATGGATGGATATGTGATTTATGGCCATGGCCATTGATTGTTCGTATGTGCGTTTCCCTCCCGCCAATAATGGCTGACATTCCCGTTTCTGAGGACATCTTTTTGAGGTTGTTCTCTGGACAGTTGATCCGTGCGGGCAGATCTGTCTTCCGGGTTTGCCCTGGAGTCGTCCTACTCTAGATGACTTCAGCCTTCTTTTGCCGGGCTCACCAACCAGGTTTTTTAGGGGTGTTACTCCTGGACACTGTAGTTAATCTCTTATGCTTAGGGGAAAGTGTCATTAGAAGTAGAAGACAAGACAAGAAAAGGATGTCCTCCTCAAGAGAGAGAGAGGAAAAGTGCTATTTGTCCCATAGCTGGGGGATGGGTTGGTTGCACCCCAGAGCATTTACCACTGCCCGGTGGGTTCTGCACTGTCACCTATGAGGCCCATCTGCTCCCCCCTTTTGGTCTGGCTCACCTTCAGTCTGTTGGCTTGGTTGACCTCCCAGGAGTTAGACTCCCGACATAGCCTGAAGGATCCTAAACACAAACCCTCCAACCACGATAAGGGGAGGCTAATATGGAGGGATTGATTTGCATAGACTTCAAAAAAAAAAAAAAAAAAATGTACCGAGATAAAACCAAAATAAAAAAGTAAGACCAAAACTACTTAGAGGTGGTGATAGAACAGGAACTGAAAGAATAACAGCTAAACACAGTGAGGACAACCATAAAACAGAGAAGAATAGCATGCATTTGTTGCTGTTTTAAGTGCCAAGAACATCACAGACTAAGGGTTCAATGAAGGTTGTCTCTGATTCATTGAGATATATTGCTACCTCATGCTCCACAGTACTATTTTGTGACACATCATTTTGAAGAAACTATCAGCACACTGTACATAATGATGATGAATTTAATTTTTATCAATCAGATTATAAATAGCATTTAGACAATTATTCTTTCAATGCAAAAATCAAAATACATATATTCTTTTCTGCTGGCTTATGTTGATATTGCATGTTTTCATTAAGTAGTTTGAATCACATCACAGTATGTGACCATTTCGCTCAGAATGCCCCAGTGTTATTTCTGGTATATTTTAATCTACAGAATTTTGTTCCCCACTCACCAGTAACTCTTCCCAAATCCATGGCAGATGTCATGGGATCAGCAAATAGGCTGTCATTGTCCCTCAGTATTGGATTTAAAGCATACACAAAAGTGTTCAAGTAAGTACAGACTGTCCTATGTTTTGTTGTGGGCGGTGATTCTATTTTTAAAAACATTTTAAATGCAGTTTTTATGGATATCAATAATCCCGTTTATCATGTGGGTTTCTGAAAACCCCTTAGTTTGTTAGTTTAGTCATCGTATCATCAGCACATCTTACCCAAATTTAAATATGGTAAACCAACATA
>JADZMA010002830.1:0-10910 GCA_020796225.1 Arion vulgaris
GAAGAAAGACACTGTTTATGGAGCTCCAAAAAAAGCTTGTTCTAGAAATCTTTTTTATCCTGATGCTGTGAGACAAACAGGTTTGGGAGGAAAACTTGTTTTAGTAATAAATGGTTTTTATACATTGGTCCTGGAAGAAGGGGTGACTTCACAGATGGAGAATAGTGGGATGACCATCAGATAAGACATAGTGTTAGCTATGAAATAGGGAAAAAGGGGGAAATAGGAGAGAAAGGGGGAACCAGTTTCATACCTCGTGGTATATTGGGTAATACGGTGTTAGGCCTGTATTTTTAATTGACCGTCGGCCCAAGATGGGTGATGGACAACATCATGCAGTCCCCTTTTATTTCCCCAGTGTTTTTCCTGGTACTGAAATGAGGATGGTCACCTGAGACCCGTTCCTACGGGAAAAAATATTATGGGTAAACATCAAGCCGCCACTCTTACTTATGGTTTCCCTGGAACTCAATTGAGGCTGGGCGACTTGAGAGTCATACAGATGGAAAAATATTCACAACGTTTGAAATTGAACCAGGACCACATGTCTAAGAAGCGAGTTCACTAGCAACTATGCTACTACTGCTCTCAGCTACAAAATATGTCAAGTTAATTTTGGGATGAATTAGTAGTAGCAGACCAAACAAAGTTGCTTTACCACCAGGTTGGGGTAACTGATAATTGATACTGTCAACAAATTATACTGCTATTCTTTATACACCTCTGCTCTACCTGCCCATTCTATATCCATGACATGAAAACTGCAGCATTTCCTTTAAGGACATCCCATCAACCACAGTAAACAAGTAGATGATTTTCTAGGCACCACTTATACGTTCAGTAGTTTGCCATTGTTTTCGAACAGTGAGGTATATTTTTCCCGCTTTGTAAAAAAACCCACAGGTACAACAAATTTTTTCCCAAACAGCTGTCGCGGAGTTTGAATCAGGCAATCTTGAGTTGTGATCGAGCTCACTACTGCTAAGCCACAGATGCCCATAGATATCCATTCAAAGTTTTATGAATGAGCAATTATCACTGTGCTTTACTTACATGAACCGAAACTGATGTCAGGCCATGGGTAGAAAGAGATACTTCAGATGAATAAAGACTTTGAGCGTGAGCAGATATGACGCCTGGTTTCCACTCAGACGATCGGCCGATATTCTTCAGCACTTGTAATACATTCTGTGATATGAATTTTACTATTAAATTATTTTGTATTACAAAATCCATTCTAATATCTGCCACAATTTTTAAAAACTACTGTAATAGTAAAGCATGATGTTTTAATTTCATATTTTTCCCCCATATAGCGGAAGACTGCTGTAGCAAAGGCGAAACCGTGAAAAACAAAGTACTGTAGTTTTACAAAGTACAAAAACAAGATTCAATGAGGTTTTGACCAATGGCCTTTATCAATCAAAGGATAAAAAAACAAGCAAAGAAATTCAGATTTCCCTATACAACAGACATCACATACAGTCAGAAGATATATCCCTAATGGCGCTAAATGGAAAATATACAACTAAAAATGAAATAAATGTGAAACACTAGAAAGGGGAAAAAAAGATAAAACAATAATAATCAAATATATACATATACACATATTACGATAGTCTGTCCATTAATTCGTGAGCACGTTTGAATTGATTTTCTCAAAACTACCTGTTGGGTCTCAGTGATTTTTTTCAAGCAGCTTAGAATATCCACAGACGCTAGAGAAATATTTTTTTCCAAGAAAATTTGATGTAGTTTGAAATATTTCTTCTTCGGGTTATATTAAAATCAACCTCACCGGATTGTACACAATAGTAACAGATCTACAGTACACAGACGCGTTGTTCTAAAAATACATTATGGTAACATTGAAATATCGGAGTAAACAAAATTCACGAATTTGGTGCACCTAACCCAGTCATTTTGAAAGCGGAAAGCATATGATGTTATAATTGGGATACCCTGTATAGTTATAGGGTATCTCGCTATTTGATGAAGTTTTTGTATCATATTTGTTGGCTTATCAAAACTGACATTGATATCACATTTATAATGAGTCTGAAGTGCACATTTATAACAATGCAGAAGGTTACAGTTTTACTACCCAAAACTTCGTAGGGAAACTAAGAGAGGTCATCTATATTGCCATATTCATAACCCTGAGAAACGAACGCAACTGGCGCTGGTCTGAATGAGAATCCTTTTCCCGATGGATTAAACAGGACACAAAGTGCACTAATGTCAAGCAAGGAAGGAAAAGAACAATTGGACTTTGACATAGATGTCATAAGACGGGGCTTTGAAAATGTTCATGAAAATCAACTTTTACCTCAGGAAACTGAAATTAAAACTGCAATCAGATTGCAGCATAGACATTTCTAAAAGTACTCTATGGAAAATTGTAAGAGCCGCCGGGTTCACCTTCAGAAAAACTATAGGCGGCAGGAATATTATTTGTGAAAAGACATTTAATTGCTGGGCCCCGGAAAAACCTGAGGCAGATCCGTGAGCGGCGGAGTCAAGGCTATGATATTGTATATTTGGACGAATCCTGGGTCAATGCTAACCACCAATGCTAAAGAATGGCAATCAGTGGGGGGAACAGAAAAAAAAAATACCGCGAAAGGCCCAGGATATACAAACACAGGGAAGCAGTGAAGGTTTTGCCATGACGCTGATTTTTTTTCCAATCAAAAGACCAGGGTGGGGATACCCACAAAAATAAATGGACATATTTTCGGGCACTGGATGGAGAAAGATTACTTCCTTTTAAACAGACCATCATGTTTGGTAATGGAAAAGCATCCATCACAACGCAGATCAGGGGGAAGACAAAGTACCAACTGCATCAAATACAAAAGATAAAATTGGGACTTGGCTTGCTAAGGAAAATGTCATTTGAGATACATATTTGAAGCCCAGTTGTTACCTGGTGGGGATGAAAAAATAAGACAAAGGTGTTTAATTTTGAAAAAATTGGGAATACGGCCAACGTTTTGCGATACCCCATATCATGCTCCCCTAACCCCAAGAGCTTGTTGGGCAAAGAAAAAGGGAAAGTTGCCAACAGAACGGGACGTTTAAAATGTGTGAGTTGAAGTTTGACACGTGAGCCCCTCTCAAGATAGACATGCAGTTCTGGAAGAAGTGTGGAAAGGGCCCGAGAGAAAGACGAAGGGCACCAGAGGATTAAAATTTGTCCACCGTAAAAATTTATCAACCCGGAATTGCGTTTCGGGATGAAAATTTTTTTGATTAAGATGAAAATAAAGATACATTTCCATATCCAAATGCGCACCATCATAAAATTTTGGGGGGGAAGTTAAGACACCCGGGGGGCAATGGTGACCAAGGGGGAACAACTGTTGCATATTGTATCCAAGTTCACGATTGCAATAAAGGGCAACACATTTAATTACGACCATCGTTTATGGAGATACACCTAGAATAGAATTGACATAAAAATTTTAGGATATTAAAATCAAAAATTTGAGCCCCGATTTGAATTTTGCAAAAAAGATAAAAGGGAATTGGATGTAAAACCAGATCTAGGGATAGGTTTTATTTTAAAACCAGGGATATTTTTTAAGGTGCATGCAAAAATCATGAGATCCAACAGGTGTTTTGAAAAATTTTTCAAACGTTACAATTAATGGAAAGACTATAGCACATTCTTCCATGCTTCACCATTTTTCCCCATAAAATACATTCACCAAATTATTTTCAAATCATTTATTCTGTTTTTAGTTCCTTTAAATTTTTCAAAATATCAGTGGGTTTTTTTTTACAAAACATGAAATAAAATTTCTTTTTTCTTTCTTGTAATTAATTATCCTTCTTTTCATGTCTCAAAAGTTATTCCAGTAGACCAGGGCAAACGCCAGCCCCAACCCTTTATTTTTGAATAAAAAAACCCTTTTGGTCTTTAGTGGGGTAACCATAACCTAGTGTCTTTTGGGCCACAAGGAATTTAAAAAATTTTTTGCAACAAGACAAGAATACAAGCACAAAAATTACTGTTACCCGGGTGTTGAGTAATTGGTTGAAAACTGATGACTTTTAAAGAAGGAGCATTCAGGGTTTTGAGGAAAAGTAAAAGGAACCAAAACATGACCCTAAGATAACTGTCATCTTCCATCCTTTCTGGCATGAGATGGGGAAATTTTAATTTTTAAAAATATGAAATTTCACAGATCATTTTTTTGAAAAATATGGTTTAAAATTATGAATTAATTTAAAAAAGTTTAAAACAAGTCAAATTTTTAACGCTATCAAAAACCCGGAACGCCGAGGGAAATCTTAAAACAAAACTTTCAATATATAGAAGCAGGCCTGGGAGTGTTAGATACAGGTGAGTACTGAAAAAGACCCCAACATCATAAAGTTGGAATTTCAAAATAAATGTTTAAGAAGAATCCTGTATTTTTTCTGGCCAAAAAGGGTGGAATGAAGATCTTAAATGAACTTTTGTCATTGGTGACTATCATTAAAAGAAAAAATGGAGGTGGATTTCATGTATTTATAAGCAGGGGCTATGGGTTTGAACAGCTTTTCTATGAAAAGGATGGGAAAAAAAGGGCTGACATCTAAAAGAAACAGGAGAAAACTGGAAGGAGATTGGAGGGTTTGGGGCCCGACAGGGAAACAATTAGCAGAAGATGGCAGGATGGCAACAGTGGAAAAACCTTAATGGGAAACCTTTTGTCAAACAAGACACAAAGAGGATATATATAGAAATTTAAGATACACAAAATGAAATTAAAATTGTCACAAACACAATTTTCACAAAAAATTCCTTTTACAACAGCAGTTTTTATTATTTTAAAGAATAAACGATGCCATTTTTAAATATCTGACTCTTTTAACCCTCCACCTGTAGCTTAAAACCCATTCACTTAGCTCCTGAGCAAAAAAGAATATCAGAGTGTTATTAAAACAAGAAAATTTTCCCCAACTAAATGCTCATAATTTGTTAAAACCCGGGAAAGGAGAGAAGACAAGGCTCAACTAGCCCCTTTTTTCCCCTCCAGGTTTTGGGGTGAAGCCGGGGAAAAACCCTGTCTATCTCAAAAACTAAATGAAATAACAAGATATCGTAATGATGGGGGGCGAATATTTGACACTTGATGACTGTCAGTAGGCAGGTCAGAAAACGCCACTGGCATGCAAGAACAGGGGAAAAATGTCGATGGGTTGTGCCCCTTTGCAAAGGACCACAGCCCGAGTACAAAGAGAGATTTTTTTGCAAAAAGGGGAAAATGGTTGGGTGATGCTTTGTCAGCCCGGAAAAAAGAAGGGGAATTTACTCCCGATAATTTTCTAGAGAAATTAAAAGGGGACCAAGGTTGTAATATAAAAAACTAAGACTTTATTTACTCACCATTTTTGAAGAGGTCCAGAAACTGGATACTGAAATTTTTCCTCTTGCAAAAGGTGGGAGATAAATTTTTATTTGTTAAAGAAAAGTCTTTTTTTCTAGGTTTTCTAGAAAAAAATCATCATAAAGGGCCTACATCAAGGTTCGAAGAATTCCAGCATCCTCTGTCTTTTTTTTGGTTGCAATGCCAGATTTAACCGTCCATTTCTTAAAGTTTCTCCCACTATCTCGGCTTCCTCTTGCTCTTTCCCCCCTCCTTTCCTCTAGAAAAAGTTTTATCATGGTGTCATGCCTTTTATGTCCCCAAAATACTTTACTTGTTAAATTTTTATTTTTTTAATAATTGTTTCTTCATGCCTATTTTCCAAAAAACTTGTTTATTTGTTTTTTTTTTCTGTCCATGAAACTCGCTTATTCTTCTATATATCCACATCTCAAATGAAAACTTCTTCTAACTGCTTGTTCATTTCCAGTTTAGCCATTTTAATATAGGATATATAAAATTTGATCATTCTTTTTTTACCCCTTTGGGATTTGTTTGGATGTCAGAATTTTTATACATTAAAATTATCCTTTCCATTCCTATTCTCTTTAATTTCAGTTATACATCTGCATCATCTTTTTATCTGACCGAGATGGGAGTAGTTTTTACTTGATGTAGTAATTTCCAGTTTTTTATATTCTTTTTTAGGTTTTTCCATTTCTTTTTTGGGGATTACCATAGTTTTTGTTTTCTGTATGTTAATGTTAACCTTTTCCCTTTGTAGTTCTGTCCAATTTCCCCCAATTTTTGAGATTTTGTTCATTTTCTGCTACCAATACTGGTCATCTGCATATCTTAATTTTTTTTATTATTTTTCCATTGATCTTGAGTCCTCTTTCCCTCTAGTTGTTTGAAGTTTTTTTCTTGAGATTTTAAATAGGTTTTCAGTATGCATCCTTTTTTCCCCTCCCTTTTTATGTCATGAGGGAGAGAGCATTTTTTTTATTATTGTGTCTGTTCCGTATATGTTATTATTAGTCTGATATCACCCCCATCTAGTTTTTTTTTGTAGACAAAATTTTAGTTTTTCAGTTGATTTCTTCGCTTTGCATAATATGAAACACAAGAGATATTTTTTTGCACTTCTATATACTTGCATTAGAGTTTATAAAAAGTTTTCTCTTTTTCCTCTGTTCTTTCTAAAGCCAAACTGTTCTTCCCTACTTCTATGTCTATCTTGTTTTTAATTCTTTCATGTATGATTTTGAGTAGTATTTTGTTATGGCTCATGGCAATTGTCCAAAGTCTTGACTCCGGTTTTGGGTTTTTTGGGTAGTGGATGAATACTGATGTCTTCAAGTCTTTTGGATAATCCTGTGTTATATATATCATTGACAAATCTGAAAGGTTAAAATACCAAAACCTTTTAAGGAGGTTAACATTTACAGAAATTGTCCAATCCTGCACCCTTCCGCCATTGTTTCATTGCTTTTACAACTTCAGATTTTAATATTTTCCAGACTTTATCTTTTTACTCTTTGATCAAAATAGAGCCTTACATTTCTGTCCATCTTGTCAAATTTCGTTTTATCAAAAAAAGTTGGTTTTGTTGTTTTTGATACATCCTCCACTTTTTTGATAAAAAATGGGTACCACTTATTCATTTAACAGTTTCCCATTGTTTTTGAGCAGTGATTTTATTTTTACAGTTCGTAAAATCCACTGGAACATTTTTGCTTAAAACTGACTGAGGTTTTAAACCCGTCCCTTGGGTTGTGATCAAGCTCACTACCACTTAAACAGACCCCACATTATGTTTAAAAAAATGACTTTCAGCAGAATAAACATGATTAAAAAATGGTCACATAGTTTTCCAGAAAAAATGAACACATGCAAAAAAAAAGTAATTAAAATAAATATTTAAAGGAGAAATTTTCCTGATTATAAAATAAATAAAATAATCTCAACCACTAAAGATTAACAAAAAAAAAAATAATGAGGGAAAAAGTTTTCACACTTTGGGGGAAATTTAAAATCGGGAAAAAAATTTTCTTTTCTCCTTTTTTTATAATGTTTTGTTATTTTATTAAAGGGATGGTTATTGGTTACAAAACTGACGTCATTATGGGCAGACCCATGGGTGCTCAGTTTTCCCCAACAGAATCAAGAGTATGATACGAGGGTTTCCTTTTTTTTCCCCTGATTAAAACCTTCCCCTTGCCTCTCGGGCATCCAGTTCGATTGAAAAGGGGTAAAAAATGAAAACGCTTGACGACCCAACATCTTTTTTATTTCCTTATCCAAAAAAAGTCGCAAGAGACAAAAATACCCCCTTATCCACTTTCAACTCCCCAAAAACGATTGTGTAAATCGTCCGCCCTTCATTACCGTAAAACCACATGCCCGGGACAGTATACCCACGGCCCCTGGAGGTTAGAAATTTATGAACATCCACCTACCGGCCTCCCCTTCTGGGATTTTTGGAAGATCGATTGAGATGGGATAAAAACGCCCCAGTAAATAAAGTCCAAAATAAAGGGAGGGAGTAAGGGCCCAACCTCCACCCCTCATATGGGTAGTTGTCCTGTACCCCCCTTTTCGCTTGCAACAAACTAATGCGTTTAGCCAAGAAACCCCACCCAGACTTACCACGTTAAACCCACCCATCGAGCCGGATTTTCAAGTTTGGGAGGGAGATAAGGAAATATGAATACGCTAAAAAATGACAAAGAAAGAAAGCAGGCATTGAAGCGGGAGGAAAGGGTTCAAGAAAGAAAGGGGGGGAAAATCCTGAAATGAATTTTATAAGAGGGCGAAAATTGAATAAATTTCCCAAAGAGGAGATTGAGAGGTTGCCGGGGAGGAGGGGTATAGAGAAATTTTTTGGGCAGGTCCTATGAGCAACGCCTGTTTGGTGCCGCCTGAAAGGGGAAGAAAAAATAGTCCCATCAAAATACAAGGCAAATCAAAAGGCTTTGGTAGGGGATTAGGAAGCTCCCCTAGTAAATAAAAAGCATCAAAAATAGGATGCGGGTTCTTGAGACGAAACGGTCCAAATACAATCACTCTAGGCTCAGATCACATACAACACACAGAGGGAAAAGGGTTGATAGGAGCATTCAAGAAGAAGAAGATGTAACAAATAAGGGTAAGAGGAATATAATAAAAATTTTTTAGATACTTACAAAAGCAGCTAGCAAAAAAAATTTTAAATATTATATTGATTTACATAAATATTTTGGCATTTAAGGGACACAGAAACAAATAAAATTGGAAATTTTTCTTCTTCTTCGCGTCCACAGATTGGGGTTTATTTAATAAAGGCAGCTGTCTGCCCAGATTATCAGCCACCCATACAGTTTTCTGGGACTCAAAAGGGGGAAATCTTCTTTTTTCTGCTGCAAAGGGGGGAGTTCTGAGGATATAATTTTTATGATTTCGCCTCCGTTGTGCCAACCTCTTCCAGCAGTAAGTTTTTGGCCACCAAGTGATGGAGGTCTGGATTCTTACCGGTTCAACCCGAGGCAGATTAGCGACCGTAGAATGCACCCCATTCCCCACTGTGAGGGGGGGACCATGTTGCGCCTTTTCGCCTGGTGCATCGTTTTCAAATTGTTTTGTTTAAATTTTCCAGCGGACATGTATCCGATTTGCCAAACCCCTTTTTTCGCCCCACGCACTGGGGTAACAGTGGTTCTATTTTTACACCCCAAATTTGCCTGGTAACCACTGGCTTGTATATTAAAAACCCAAAACAAATCAAAAATTTTGGGTTTTTGATAGAAAATGTTATAAGAGGAATGGAATTTTTTTTTAAAAAGATTTTTGTATTTATCTCATTTTAAAACATATAGGATTTCTAGAGATATCTGTTTGGGAAAATTTGAAAACTAACAGAATTTGATATGATCATTCTATTGATAAAACCAACCGGTAACTTAAAGGGGGGTTACTTGCTTTCCAGGAATGCATGCTTGTGCTCTGAGATGTTTGCTGTTTTTTTATTTCAGCTTTCCACCATTTTTATCATTCTTATTGTGAAAATAAACAGTTTTTTTCTAAGAACGGTTAGAATGTTATTCCCCCTTTGACCCCTCTGATAGGAAGGTTCATCCAAAGGCTTTTTTAAGATGTTTATTCATCTATTATGCTAGCATTTTTAAATTCCAAAATAGTTGTCATGGACAGATATACTTCCAGAGATACTGAAGTATGAAAGGTTTACTACACCATTTCCAACCACCAACTTCAATCGCTTATATCAATTTCCTTTTCATAGGTATTTAATAAAATTAAGTTTAGAAGATTGTATCTAGCTTTTAATGACCATGATATTCAAAAAATGCTGGGTTTTCTTTATCCCCTTTTTCAGTACTGTTTTTTTTTCAACACATGATGTTTTCCATACCCAAGGGCCAAAAAGACACAGACAAAAATGTACATTAATGAATGATGCTATGATTTATATATTATTTTTGTTTTCTTTCTTTACTATTATCAGTTACCAACTATTGGGGGAGGGGTTTCAGAAATATCTTAAAAGGGGGTTTTTAAAAATTTGGGACGCCTAGGGCGGGTTGGGGTTCACAAAAAAATGAACCCATTCTTGTAATACCCCCGCCTGTGTGGGAGAGGTGTAAGAGAAGCGAAAAGCGCCACGAACTCAAAACATGTGTGAGCCCGATGTAGGGGCCCCAGGGAAAATACCCTAGAAATAAAAAAGGGCAGAAACGGATGATGGTATTTAGGAATAACGGGGACTGTACAATGCCTTTTTGGGTTAGATCCCTACAAATCGCAGAGGGTTAAATGAAGAGTTTAGAGAAGAAGTAATACCACCTGTCAGTGTTTGTTCAAAATCAGTTACAAGAAACACTCCAAATAGTTTTCTTTTTCCATTTAAGTGTAAAGAGCTAAAGGGGTGAGATTTGCCCCAAAACTTTGATGATCAGAGTACCCTGCAATTTTCTTTCACTGCAGGTTAATGGCAGAACCAATGAGACAATGGAGACTGGGTTTTTTAAAAATGGTATTTATGTGATCACCCTTTTTCAATTTCTTTTTGCTTTACAAATTTGGTTTTAAAAATTTTCCTAAATTTATTTGAGTCTAACTTATCTCTTTTTTTGGGGCTCTGTGGTAAAAATTTTTCTTGATTTCAAAGGTCAGGGTTTAACTGACCAACCCCCTTGTTAAGAGGCATTTTTCAGAGACTTTTTGGGTTGCTACTGAAGCAACAGAGTTTTCGGAATACTGCAAGTGGTGTGCCATTTATGAGGAGAGGGACTGAGGCATATGGGGGAAAACCAGGAATAAGCAATCCTTCGTTTAAACCCCAATTTTTTTCTTTATTGCTACCAAATTGTTATAAATCATAAGCTGAGTGGTTACCGCCCAAATTTGGGGGGGAAAGAATAGAACCCCTGTTACCGCCCCGCAGGTCGTAAGAGGCATAGAGATTTGCCTGAAATTGATGCACGGTCCAAACGTGTAGAAGTGATGGGTTTGGTCCTACCAAACCAATTTCAAGAACACGTCTTTGCAAAGATC
>JADZMA010002831.1:0-10908 GCA_020796225.1 Arion vulgaris
CTTTTGTCTTTTCCACTTTTGAAATTGGGTGGATTGTGGCATTTTTCCAGATGTCTGGGATTTCCCCTGTCTCCAACATTGTTAAAAATCGGGGAGAAGACTCTTTTATTGGGGCCTTTTTGTTTAATGTCAAACATGGTCGATAGGAGCATTGAAGGAAGAGAAAGAAACTAATAGAAAGAAAATAGAAGTTTAAAATACCCAGATCTATACTTGTTTTTATAGACTAAACTGGTGTTAAATTAAATAAATGAGTCTTCAATGATTTCACAAACTAACTCACTTTGCTCATCAAATGATGAAAGCACGACAATGACAGGGCTATTTTTGTCCCAAACCATCCGCCAGAAGTCTTCCATGGTGTCCTCTGTCGGATGCTGTGTTACTATGAACTCTGCAGACTTCTTGTAGCCCTAGTAATAGAAGATAAAAACAGTATTACACCAAATTACGCTCCACGGGAATATAGAGATTGACTGATAGGCATCATCATTGCACTTCTGAATAACCAGTGTTCTCTGATCTCTTCATACAAGGAAGATCTCAGAGTGAACACAAACTCAGTAAATCTGAGGTCCTGATGTAAATTTGAAGATGGTGGATTGAGAATTTTATTTTCATCTATTTTTTATGAATTTTGCCTGCAGCGGTTCTCAGCCTTACTCTTTCCGATTTTCAATGGCCATGGGTTCTTTTACATCTAAACTTGTACACATTACCTCAGTTTTATTGTCCTTTCCAAGGACTAGAACTCGATCTCACCTCACATTCAGATAAGGGGTCTCTGAAAATATCCTGAACGCCTACAGGAAATAACCAAGTACCTTTGGATTGAGAGATGAGCACCTTACCTCGATGCAAGAGGTACCAGCACATATCATCTCCTACTTGGAAAAAAGTGAGCATAAATAGAGCCATCAGTGCATGCTCATGTCTGTTCATAGTTCATGGGTATGGTTTCAACTTCACTAACAGGTCACCCCATAATTTCTCTGTTCCTGTGCCAACGAAATGCGAACTGTCTCCTGTGTGAACTAATTCCAGAATGAAACAGCCGTACAACCACAAAAGAACTTGTACCGCATAAATGCATATGGTCAGCTAAAGTGTCAACAAAACTGTTCATCACTTGAATTCAATTATGTCAAGGAACATCAATCATGACAAAATCCAGCTTTCTACTCACAATATAACTGCATACGGAGATTGAATTGTTTAAAAACGCTGTCCGCCATTTTCTGAATACACACAACAAACGCATGATTGACAAGCAAAAGCATTCCATGTAACATTCATAGTTCCCAGTGTTGCTTTTAAGCACCAAAACCCTATCGGGAAACGAACTGGAAAAAACCTGAAAACATTGTGGAAATGTGTCAAAAGTCATGTCCAGAATCAAACAGTTCTGATTCTGAATGGCCATCCTGCATTCTGCCAATGCTGGCCAGATTTTTCTGTTTAGACTGTGTCTGGCAAAAGTCATGTCTAGACTGTGTCTCATATAATGTCATGTCCAGACTGTGTCGCATTTCAATGTCATATCTAGACTCTTCATACAATGTCATGTCCAGACAGTGTCTACATACAATGTCATGTCCAGACTGTGTCGATACAATGTCATGTCTAGACTGTGTCTGCATACAATGTCATGCCTAGACTGTGTCAGCATACAATGTCATGTCTAGACTGTGTCTACATACCAGCACATCATGTCTAGACTGTGTCATATACCAGCACATGTCATGTCTAGACTGTGTCCATTTCCAGCACATGTCATATCTAGACTGTGTCTATATACGCACATGCCCTGTCTAGACTGTGTCTACATAACAGCACATCATGTCTAGACTGTTTCTATATACCAGCAATGTCATGTCTAGACTGTGTCTACATACAATGTCATGTTAGACTGTGTCACATTAACACATATCATTTCTTTTATGGACACATATAATCTCAATCCTATCTCACCTGGGTATATGTAGCATTGATATAATCAGAGCCATCAATTCAGGTCTTGCTGGCAACAACACCCCCTTTTAAATTCACGGGGAAAAAAGCTGCCATCCCCGGTTCTTATCTTGGTTTACAGGTTTCAGTGCTGCGGAGAGGTCCCTCACTGGGCAAAAACTCTGTGATTTGCTGAAATAAGTAACAATAAAGGTGAGGTACACCCAACATATAACACTGAAGGGATATTATATGTTAGTAGGCCTCAAAGTAATAGGTCTAAACAAATTTATCATCAAAAACAATGTCTTTGATGAAGGAGACTCCCAACAAAAGAGAAGAGGGAAAACCACGGATAAGATGGATTAGGGTGTAACTGATGATTTGAGCATGGGGCAGCAAGATGGAACATTTTCTATAGAGAAAGAAACAAGGATTGTTAGGGTGGAAATTTGGAGAAATCTATTTGATAATGATGATCACATTAAAAAAAAGATCTACAATTTTGTAGTATCCATAATATAAATCTGATTTATTTTCTATAATATGCTCTTCCTAATATAAATCTGATTTATTCTTCTATAATCGTGCCTTTCTAATATAAATCTGACTTCTATAATCTGCAGTAATATTTCATATTCCTCTTGACTGTTTTCGTTACAAAGCAATTTTTAACACCCCTCAGCCTGGGGGAAATCATTCAATCTTCTGTAGAGTTTGTTCTGACATTTCCTTCAGTAAAGTTCATTAAAGGGTCTGGGAAACTTTTCTTTTTTTTCTAATAGTTTAAAGGATGAACGGGGATATTGAATTTGACTATATATGATGGAAACAATGCTTTCTGTGTATATATAATGGTTAAAGATTTCAGAACAATTAATTTCATGAGCCACAGAAACTACCACAGCAAAGTTTTCAATGGGGAACTTTTAATAAAAAGTTTGATGAGGAGATCTACATTTTATGGGGATGACCAGAATGTTTGATGAGGAGTCACATCATGGTTATGACCAGAATGTTTGATGAGGAGACAAACATCTATGGGCATGACCAGAATGTTTGATGAGGGGAAACCAGCATCCTGTGGTATGACCAGAATGTTTATAGGAGAGGAGATCAAGCATCTGGGATGGCATGACCAGAATGTTTGATGAGGGAGATCAAGATCAGGGTAACCAGAATGTTTGATGAGGTTGGGTGGTTTGGGGGAAGCATTGAGCACCTATGGGTCTGTCTAGATAACTATGATGATGCTTCAAGAGCAAATAAACACTGACCCGAAACTGTCTCTGAGAGGATGTCTGTGACTGAATGCAAGATTATTCCCTTGGCAGGATGTTCCAATTCCAACAAATGACTCAACAACTGTTCATCTTTGACTTCAGTGTTGCCATTTCCCAGTAGATATTCAACCAGTACTTTCGTTGAAAAAGTACTGATCCCAGCAAGATATATCAACATCAATCAGGAAATATTTCACAGTATACAGACAGGGAAAAATTTCACAGTACATCAGACAGAAACATTTTAGAGTACATCAGACAGGAAACATTTCACAGACATCAGACAGAAACATTTCGCAGTACATCAGGGGAAATATTTCACAGTACATCAGACAGGGAAAAATTTTATACATCAAACAGGAACATTTAAAACATCATACAGGAAACATTTTGAGTACATCAGGCGGAAATATTTCACAGTACATCAGATGGTAAACATTTCACAGTACATCAGACAGGAAACATTTCACAGTACATCAGATAGTTTAGTTGTCGGATCATCATCATTATTGTACATTGAACCAATTAGTCCATGTTCTACGATCTCCCCTCAGTATGTTTTCTAGTGTGTGGTGACCAACCACCAGTTCTGTGTTGTTTTTCTATTTACTTTCACCAGCATAGTGCTCTTGTCTAGCTACACCACACTTGACTTGAAATTCTTTCAGTCTGGTTAGTGTTGTAGATTCAGAAATGGACCAGGCTGATATTATCACCCCTAAGGGAGAGGAGGCAAGGCATGATTATAAAAAAAGTGGTGAATCTACAACACTAACCAGACTGCAAGAATTCCAAATCAAATGTGGTGTAGCTAAATAAGAACACTATGCTGGTAGCCAAAGAATAATAGTAAACCAAAAAAGAATCTGTGTCGTCAGTCGCCATCCGAGTATCTCCACCATGAGATCACTAGTATTTATTATGATGGCCTCGATGTTGCGTTTCCCCCCACAGAATTTATCTCTCTGCCCCCTTTTTCCAACGGATGATTGTTTAAAAGGTATTCATATTGAGGTTGTGGGTATTCAGAAAATGGGGGACAGCGGGTTTTGACAAACAACCGATCCGCCGATGCAGTGTTTTTGTGGTGCAAAGCTGGGCTTTGTCGTGATTGATGTTCCCTTGACATGAATTGCAATTCAAGTGATGAACAGTTTGTGTGACACTTTGCGATGTACATATGCATTTATGCGGGGGGTGTTTTAAGGTAAGTGTTTCATTCTGGGAAATTTGTTCAGACACAGGAGACAGTTGTTAGCATTCTGTGATTTTCATTGCACAGGAACGGAGTAATTATGGGTGAACCTTTGCAGTGAAGTTGGGAAATGTACATAGAATATGAACATAGACATAAGAAACCACCTTACCTCTGTCGAACTAGAAAGTTTCTGTCTTCGAATGTGCTGTGTGAGCCAGGTATGTTGATATTTCTCTGACCCCGTATCCGCAATCATACTGTCCTAGTAGAATATAGGTACCTGTCGCCAACACAGCCGCTTGTCACAATTGAAAACAAGCAAAAAAGGTAAAATATCAGGTATCAAAAAACATCCATAGATATCAATTGAAATACAGGGGCATACTTTTTCTTCTTCTTCCAATGTAAAATTTGACCATTTTTAAACCTTTTTGGGATTTTTTGGGATCTGAGTCAAAGAAAATTTTAGGTTGTTATGGCCAAAGGGGCCAGAAATCCACTAAACCCTTTTTATTTACTAATGCTTCCTAGACCCCACCAAATCCCTTTTTATGACATGCCTTGAGGTCACAGTGTTACTTTCTTGCCCCCTTCAAAACGGGCAAACGGTAACCAAACCCACAGTTTTGAAAAGAGGTTTTATTATATGATTGTATATATTTTTTCCCTAAAAAAGTCTGAATATTTTCATTTCTTTTGTATCCTTTGCTTGATAAAGGCCCTTTTTGGTCAAAGTGTTTATTGTTTTTTTTTTTTTGTTTTTTATTATCGTTATAGTTTTCGCAGTTTTCCCTTTTCATGGATAATGGTTTAAACACTGAGCAGTAAACAAAGTTCTGATATCCCTGATCTAACAAAAACAAGAACCTTAATGGAAAATGATACCAGATTCTGGTCCACACTTTTCTGACTTTGCCAAAGACAGAACTGGTACGTAGTCGGAACCCATGATCACCCCTCTGTGTAGTGATAGTGGTAGACTTCCTCTCAGCCAACCCGAGTCCCAAAAGGGGAAGTCATAAATCTATTTTGCTCAAAACAAACTGTAAAGTTATTACTTTTTTTGATTTAAAGATTGTTTGATTGGGAGGAATGCTCAGTTTAGACCTCAGTTCCCTTAGACATGTTGTCCAAAAATTCCACCCCCTCTGCAATTCTCCAACAGCGGGACCTAACCGACAGTTCAATCAAAAAATGTGGGGTTTTACTTTTTTTCTAACACAGGGATTCAGCATTGGAAAGGAACCCTGATGTAATTTTTTAGTTGGGTGAACATTTGAAAAAATTTATTTAATTGTGATTAACAATATCTTAAGTTGATGTTGAATATCTTGAGTTGGATGTTGAATCATCTTAGTTATTTGAATCATTTTAGTTGTTTTTAATCATTTTGGGTTTGGGATGTTGAATATCTTGAGGGGATGCTGAATCATCCAAGTAGGGGGGAAGGAAATGTTAAGAAAAAAGAGCCCCCCGGGGACCAATCGGCTATGTTTATGAAAATAAGAATTTCAGTTATGGGGATTTTCATCAAAGCCCCCGGAATGTCCGGTTTTCCCATCTTTTTTAAAAAATTCCCAACAGCCAGCAGCCAAAACCCCAAAAAGTTTAATTAATAAATCTCTTGCATTTTTGGGCATGTCGATCTTTGGGCCCCTTTTGACCCCATCTCCCCAATCTGTTTAAGCGACTGGGATTACAACCCTAAAACTCCTTTTTCGAAAGACTTGGGGAAGAATGTCATTTCCCCCATTGCAGCTCCTCTGATAGAGCAGCCAGTCAATCTATCAGCCGTTCATTACCCTGACTGGGCATACGTTATTACGTGTAATAAGTAAACGAGTCTTTTGTGACATTTTAATTGTGGTGCGGAAGGGGGAAAATGTGACGAAAGGGGTTTAGTGGGAACCATTTTTAAAAAGGTAGACAATGAAATTTTTTGGGCAATTTTTAAATTTTTTGCTTTTATCTTGAACCCCTGACAAACCCAATTATAAACAAATAGCATCAAATCTATCTTCTGAGCTTGTTTAATTTAAAATATATACCATCTGCACAGCATGTCATTTAGTAGCTAAATATACTTTTTTTTCACACATTTCTTCATTATCTAGTGAAAACCAGGTTTTGGGGAGAAGGTGGGTTAGTCCCGGAAAAACGCCGATCCGGGGTTGTCCAGGGATAGTCAACCCATTTGGTCCCCATTTCCACCTGCCATTTTGGCCCCAGGGCCACCCCCGGGGAAACAGTCTCGCTGTGGAAAAACAACAGAGGGGGGAGAAATCGCAACCCCTCCCACTTCCCCCTTTTCTTTCCCTACCCACGCCCTTTTTTCCCCCCAATACTTTTAAACCCAAAGGAGGCTTTGGCCCCCCAATGACCATTCAGATCGGCACCACAGCAAACTGAGAGAAAACTTTTTAATAATATTTGACATACATGCACCTTGTGGTTGGAAAGAAGTCAAAAGGGGAAATTCAGATCTGGGGATAGAGAACAATGTGTGCTGCTTTCTGCCCCGGGACATCCATCGACCCCCAGGACTCAGGAGGGATGATCCTTTTTGTTTTAACTTTTGGGACCAAGCCGGGGAAAAACTGGCCATGGCCCAGCAGGAATTGGTGGGGAATGAGAACAGCCCCTCCCTTTGGCTGCAGTATCATTGGACACAGAAAGCCCTCATCCACTAGTGCTATGGCAGTATTATTCGGCTCCGTCCGGGTGGAAACCCAAGACCCCCAGTTTTTAATGCATGTACAAAATAATAGAAATTAAAGCGAGATCGACGCATAATATCGGGGCCCACCAGACAGGGGGAAACGGGTGCTTTAAAATTACTAGGGAAAAAAAAAAAAAACAAATGCAAACAAAAACAAAAAACCCTTGGAGGAAAAAGGGACCACAGATGTCAGATGACCAAAAGAACAAACTTTCACTTAAACCCTAAATTAAACATCGGGGCCTAAAAAAAAGATTGAACCCCAAAATTAAACATGACCACAAGGTAATGTGGCCTTTAAGAAACCCTACACAAAGACGTGACCTGCATTGACTGGATACACTAGTTACCCCTGATTACTGTTTGGGTAGTCACAAAATCGTAACGAATTCAGGAGATGATCACAGCAAACAGCCCATCCACAGATGTGCAAATTAATATCTGGCCCGGAGGAAAATATACCATATAAAACATAACCCCCAGAAAACCTCAAACTGCCAGAATCAACACACAGTATCCAAAACTTTTTACCCTGATTTAAAATGGACACTCACTTGGGGCCCCCAGAAAACAAAGACAGGAAAATTAATAGAAGGCTTGTGATAAAAAAATCTATCAGATTCAAACAGTCACCAACCCCTGCAAAAAGGGTCACCTCTCACTTCCGACCTGACCGACCATCTGCTCATCCGCCACTTTCAAAACCGCCCTAAAATTGATAATAATGTCCAAAAACCCCCCTACTACTAAAAACTTAAATAGACCTTCAAAGCAAAAAACGGGGAACCAAAAAACTAACTGAACTTTTTCAAAAAACAACTGACTTATGCCACAAGTTGGAAAACAGTTTGGAGACTTTAAAATAAGAAGAACAAAAAAATTTAAAAACTCTATTATGTTCCCAAAGGAAACACAAAACCATTTTTGGAAAAAAGACATAAAAACCCAAAACTATGAAAGAAAAATTGGGAAAAAACTAAGTCCACACCATCACTGGACATAAAGTCAGACAAAAAACTTGGCAAAAATAACTTGCAGTTGAAGGCTAAAAAAGAAAAAAGGATAACCATCTCAAAACTAGACTTCAGACGAATGGAAAAAAAACCTGGTTTCAAAATCTGTCTGGGGATAGTAGGGAAAAAACCCAAAAACCCGTGATAGATGGAAGGAAAACAATCATTAAAACCAGAAAAAAACCCTTTTCCTACTTTTCATCAGTGAACAGGCAGGGGGAAATCCCGAGATAGACAGAAAGCCTGAATCACTTGAAGAAAAAAAATAAACAGTAAATGCTTCCCTTTTGAGAAAGAAATTAGTAGACAGGAATTAGAAAGGATTAAAGAAATTGAAAAATTTGAAAATCTCCCGACCCGATAAAATCCCCAAAAATGCTAAAATTTCCAAAAGGAAGGTAGAGTTCTCCATCTAATTAAAAGAAAGGGAAATGGAAGCCCCCCAAAGCCTGGAGGGGCCCAAATTTTCCCATCCTGAAAAACACCAAACCCCAGGTGAACCCAAAACTAGACCAATCTCCCTAACATCATGTCTAGGGGAAAATTTGGGAGAAAATTGTAAATTTTTCTGGTTTCAAAAAACCAAAACCCCTTTTGCCAAACAGGGGGGTTTAGATCTGGCAACGCAAAGGGCCAACCTTTGACTTACCAAAAATCCAAGCTTCCCGAACAACAAAAACACAGTAATTTCGGGGCCTGCAGCAGGCTTACGTAGTTGGAGAAAAAGGGCCCCCCGAAAATGATGGAATTGAAAATAAATGAAACTGGATTGTACTTTAATTGACCGGAACCAGAAAAAATCAAGATGAATTTTACGGGGTCTTAGAAGAGGGACCACAGGCTCATCCCCCGTTTCACCCTCTTCCCATCATCAATGACCTTGCGCGATTTGCTGAAAAGCCAACCGCAGCCCACCTGGCTATTTGGCAAAGTTGGGGTGTGAAAGTGGGGCACGAAACTTAAGGGACCTAAGAAAAACTCCAGACTACTCCAGACATGGAAAAAAAAGATAAAAGGGCCAAAACAGGATACCATCTTTTTCTATTGCCACAAAATTGCCAAAAAAGAATATCACATTAAATCTAGACAATCACCAACGTGAGAAAAACACCCCATATCTTTTGGGAACATTCCCCAGCTTAACCTGAAAAACTTTTGGGAAAGAAAAAACTAACAACCCAAAGAAGCATGTTGAAATGAAAAAAAATTGAAAATTAAGTATTAAGAAACCCCCGGGGATGGATACCCAGGCTTTTCTTACTCCGCCCGCAAAGAGACAAAGGCCCAAAATTGCCCCAAAACAAAAACCCTTGATTCCCCGGACAGAGAAGAACAATCCCCACGCAATCAGCGGAGCAATGAGGTCAACACCCCCGATGTGAAAAAACACAAATGGGAACCTCTGGGGTTGAAGGGACAAAACGGTGAAGCTTTGAAAAGGGCAAAAAAAAGAATAAGATCACCCCAAAAACTACTTGTTGAGAAGTGGGAAAAAGAGAAAAAGAATTAAACAAAAAATCAATCTCCACCCGTGTGAAAAAAAAGCAGATACCAATTTTCCCAAAAAAAGACAGCGCTGAGAAAATAGCAAAAACCACCACATACACTCGAATACACCTGAAATTGAAAAAATTGACAGATGAAGCAACAAACGCCAAGTCAGCCTTTTATAGCATCCAAAAAACCATTGATCCATCCCCAAGAAAGGATACATGTTATCTGATGGATCTCAAAAGCCACCATCAAAACAGGTTAGAATATACAACCCAAAGATCATCCAAGATTTTGCGGGAGATATGTCCCAAATTTTGAGGTGAAATTTGCGATAGAAGCAGCGCTGTACCACCTGAAGACGCGATGCCTTCCATCAAAGGGACAAAACATAATTATCTTCCCAAATTTAATTTGCCCTTCAAGCCCTAGAGGATGGTGGGCATTAAAAAACTGTATCCCCATATAGCCCCAGATATTGACAGACTTTACATCACATGACACAAAAAAAACCATGGGATCCCCGACATTCAAACACCCGGTGACAAAAGATATAGCCCAAAAAATAACAGGGAAAAAAATCGAACCTTCCCTCAGCAAAGCTCCTAATGAAAATAAGGAAATTTTTTGAACAGATATGGGAAACACAGGAAGAGATGTTCACCAATGGCCCCCCCCTAATTAAAGAAACATCAACCACCTTTTAAAAAAGAGATCAAACCCCTTTTTGACTCAACCCAAACAAAACATTAATCACTTGGAATTCATCCACAACACACTAGAGTCCCAAATGTGACATCATCATGAAACCGTTCCCCACCACCTCTTCAAGTGTCAACACTAGAAGAACAGGGCCCCCTTTCCAAGGCCAGATAAATGGAACACACTATTGGAAAAAAGAACAACACAAAACATGAGATACCACTACATAGCATTGGGGGGGAAAACTCAATGGTGGATCATTGAAGAAAAGAAGAATGAAACCCGGGTCGCATGTTCAGACAAGAGATGCTTTCTTTTCACTTCTATTCCAAAAAAGAAGACCCTAATGTAATGACCTTGCACCATAGTAAGTTTAAATTAGATTGCCATAGGCCCCCCGACTGGGGGCCAGATGGGCACACTTTTTTACAATAAACATCAAACATTGTATTTAATATTCAGATTATGTGGTCTTGCACGCATGGGCCCGTAAAGCCCAAAATTTTCTATACACGAAAAAACAATTTTAGTTAGACAAAAACCAACGGCCCT
>JADZMA010002832.1:0-10908 GCA_020796225.1 Arion vulgaris
AAGAAATTTTACTAAGGGGGAGATAACTATGGGTTTATATAAGGGGGAGATAATTTGTAGGTTATTAAGGTGAGATAATTTTATTATACATTAGTACTTAAGCCCCATTTAAGGGGCTAATGAGGGACTAATAGGGTTTATATAAGGATAAACTCCAACCCTACCCTACCCTTTATATAGCTTATATAGTAATATACCCCACCCCTAGGGGTGAAGCAAAGGCAAAGAAGGCTTTACTATGGGGGAAGATAACTATTGATTTATGGGGGAGATAATTTTAGGCTTTTTTTTAAAGGAGGAGAGCTATTTTTAAATTTAGACATGTATTATATCTAGTTATATATAAAAAAAATTTTTTTTGAAAATCGATAATTTTTGAAAAATCGATAATTTTTGTAAAATTTTCTTTTTAATAGGGAAATGTGAAAACCGATAAAAAATTTTGTTCTGTTTTTTTTGTTTACCATAATCTATATTTAGATATGACGTAATATTTTGTGTATATAAGTGTGTATGTGTGGTTGTATATATAAAATGGGAGAATGTAAAGGGGAAGAATTTAGGTATGTTAAAGTATATGATAAGTATTCACTTATAGGAGGGTGTGTGTGTATTTAGGTCAACATGTTAGAAAGGGCTATTTTTAGCTTTGCACATACAAGTAATTTACTATAGAGACATATATATAAAGAGAGACAGGTATACATATATAAATAACAAACGTATTTATCATAATAAACGATATTTGTTTTATTGAAATACATATATAGGATATAATTGTAACATTAAAAAGTGAAACTTTGTCATCACCTGTTGTAAGATGGTAATACTAACCAATCGGAAAACCCGGCATATGATATATATATAATCTAGTAGAGGGGGACAGATTCAACAACGTACTTTGTATTTGGACGCTTATAGTGTCCTGTGTCACATCTCTCGTTGTCCTGTGCGTGTCTTACAAAGTCCTCAAAATCTTTTCTGGTATTAATTAATTTTGGTAGGTCTAATATAAGCGCGTTGTTTGACGAAGTATGAAAGAACCTAAGGTCACTCGTTTCTCTATGTTTAAGCACCGTATGGTGACTATAATTTATTTTGAAGCGATTCAGCTGTGGGGCAAATATACTCTCTAAGTTAGATGTCCAATCTACGTGGTTCGTCGTATCTGGGCTATGAAAAAAGGTGAAAGTTGACAGGTACGTATTTATTTTAGAATGAGACTTGATAGTCTCCCAATTGTCCGTATAAATTTGGTGGACGTCGGCGGGTAGAACGTCTAAAGAACCAAGTTCATCGACTTTCCGGCGTTTATGACTAGTCGTATCTACCAACTGGTCAGCCAAAAGAAGCGTTCTGTTATTGGAGGACGATGATTGCTGTGAGCTCTGTTGAGTAGGTGGTGGCGTCATTGTAGTTGATAACAGTGACGGCATAGTTGATGAATGACGGAGATGGTTAGTGGTAGCTGGTATTGATACTGAAACAATTGATACTTTATGTGCCTTGTTGATATGTGTTTGTAGGTTGTCGGCTCTATTATAAATTTGATTGCAATCAGGGCACGCATGGCGTTGATTACCATGAGCAGTTTCCATATGTCTAGCTAGATTCAGAGCTCTAGTAAAAACTGTTCCGCATTCTTGGCATAAGTGGCGAGGTATTAGTTGAGACAGGTTGTTGGAATTCATCTGTGGAATAAAAGTATACAGTTATTCTTTCACTTACATTATACGCTTTAAATAACGACCGACATGCCCGAAACCGAGGGCGTTTCATTGTCGGAGTTCAACTGAAGCAATAACAATGGCACTAAATATAATCCCGTCACTGGTAGTGGTACTAAAAATATATATTGTAAGACACTTGAACGTTTAGTTACATAACTTTCAAATACGCACGTTCTGTTTTTCAGTAGATTGGTTAATGAAACCTATCACTGGGATGTATTTGAATCTTTTGTAGAGATTTCGGATCAAGTCTTGGAAGATGGTCTTATAAACTGGGGATGGATAGTCGCTGTGTACACCTTAGGTTTTCATCTGGCTAACCATCTGATTGCTAATTCATACAATGTAGATGTAAACGTTGATGAACTCGTAGAAAAATTCGCTCGTCTTGTTGGTAAATACATTGGTGACAATGTAGGTACGTGGATTCGTATACAAGGAGGCTGGGTCGCCTTCGTAAAATATTTTCAGAGACAGGTGGACTACCTACAAGGTTTTCGTGTCATTCTTAATATATTGGAAAATTATCTTACTTAAATAAAAAAATACAAAGAATACTTACATTTGAATTTTGTTCTATTTGTTGAACTCGTCGTAGATGGTTTTTTTGTGTCTAATAAGTAGCGACGTATACCTAGTCGTATAAATAGTTCTAGTAATACCAAAACTTTATATAGTACCGCACCAAGCCATAAATTAGAACAAAAATAGCCACGCCAATCTTACGAATGTGCGTGGTATGTTAGAAAAGCGATCGATAGATCAATGTATGTGTTACATTTTTAAATTTATGCTCAAATTAGGCTACGCCCTCTTTATACTTATGACTCATTTTCTTGAACACGTTGTTGTACAACTGGATATTTGAAAAACGCGCCAAGTTTAAAAAACGCGTCAGTAGTATGACTCATTTTCGCGAACAAACTTACCGAAAACAAAGGAACTTTGAAAACTGCGCCAATTTTCTTTGTTTAACGCCCAAACAAGTTCAAAATTGTTTTTAGCTCAAGCAATTGTAGAAGACAAATGGTGGACAAGGGTAACATACATTCAAAAATAGTAAAATAACAGCTATTTATGTAACATACAACACGTATACACGCAAAATAAATTGCAAGGAATACATTTCTTTTTTGGTTTTTATAAGTTTATTTTCACAACATCGAAAAAAGTACAACATCCAACTTTTATATGTCTAGTATTTTTCGTTTGCGGACTTTTTCGGGGCTCCTTAGTCGACTGGACACTAGTTTGTTTGCTGGCGATAGGCCGGAACTTTGTGATGCTAGTAAGTTTGGCACGAGTGGCTTTCTTAATCGGTTTATTTATAGGATTAACACTTGACGCTGACGTCGTAGAAGCAGTTAAGGTAGTTGCTGGTATCGTAACACAACTATCTGTAGTACACTTGGTGTTTGTAGGGTGCATGTTAGTCGCATGCATGGTAGAACAAGTTGTGCTTTTGTTAGCTGTATTTGCTAACAGTTGTTGAAGTCGTTCAAATTCGGCGAGTATCTCGCTCTGTAAGCCGACGAGTTGTTAAAATTCTCGACGATTCAGTGACAGACTGGCTTTGGTAGGAAATATTAGTTCAGACTCCCCAAAGTAACGGCGCAAATGAATCATAGGTGTACCTCTATAAGCCGCTACAGTTGCGACTTTGGGACCAGTATCCAGGGGTTTAATCATTTCATCGCTTCTAGTCATGTAGACCCAGTTGGTTGGAGCTGCAAGCATCTTTACGAGTTGAAACAACTGTGTAGGTCACACAATATGTTTTACTTATATACCAGTGGTGCGGTCATTAGTAGTCACGTGACTTGTTTCAACTAATCAAAGCATTTCTGGTTTTGAATAACAATAGGCGACGAACGATTCTATCGTTGATGTACTGTCGATGTGAGGAGGAGAACGGTAGGAGAACGCGTAGCATAGTACCACCTCGCGCTTTAATTGTTATGAAATAAATAGTGTACAGTCCGCAAGTGTTACTTAAAATGTCTTGTAAAACACGAGGATTGTAACGGTAAGGTCTAGTGGAGTTATATTCAATAAAATGTATAACATCCGAGTAGTCCAAATGAATCGAAATATTCAAATCGACCTAGGCCATCGTAATATAACCCCACCCAATGAGTACCCATTTTCGTGCTGGGATCCGCATTTTCTATAAAAGCAGCACTCTTAGTTCGATCGATATGGGTAGGTAATTTATCGCGAGGTGAGACTTTAAAATCTATACGTCGAACAAAAATGTCGGCTTGTAGAATTTCCCGTATCTGCTTAGTATTCATTTTCTGTTTAGGACACGTAGTCCAACAACACTTGACGTGTTTTGGAAATTTCGAGAATGGCATCTAGTTCAGCATAAACTATAACCTGCAGTGGGTCGGGCGTAATTGCAGCGAATTTAAGTTCCATTGACAGGGGACCTGATTTAGCCATCTGGAACTGATCGCCGTCAAGCAGACTGGGACTTAGATCAAATGCGTACAGAGTATACCCATTCTTAAAGTTTCTATAGTCCAACCCATTACCGGCGTCCTTGCCAATCAGACCCATCGCCAGATTAGTACCAAAAAGGCTCTAACGTACTGTTTGTTTTCAAAGTCCATCGTTAGCGGTTTCTGTAACGCTCCTACCATCAATGGTAATGTTGAGATATGTCAGCCCAAAGTTTTGGAAGTTGAAGGCATTAGCCTTATACGAGCCGTTACAGGCTGTCAATTAATTATGCCAACCACTACGCGGGTGGAGTTTGACTCAGGAAATGGTTATCATGCGTGTGCGATAACATTCCTTTTGGAATAGCTAGTGTTTTAATTACAACCCGTTTTAATGGGTACTGGCGATTAATTGTTAGCGCTCGTGGGCTAGGGAAATGACCGATTTAATTTGGCTTTCGAACTACCAGGGCAGCGTGGGTTATAATTGATATGTAGCCAATCGTAGGGTCGTGTGTAATAAGATTGAACACGTCTTTAGAAGGTGTGAGTTTAATTTTTACATCTACACCATTTAGCATGTAGCGGTCTTGGACAAATATGTTCGAGTGTAAACGACCCATCATATCTAAATCGTGACTGTCAGACGCAATTGTGCGTCTTATTTTAAGGCCGTTGTTAGCATCACCTTGCTTGTCATCAATGGCGTTTGGCGTATCGTGGTAAAAAAGTGAGGCAGATAAATGCCCTTTTTTTTTGCCTCTTCACCGTAATTCAACGTCGCTTCCAAGTAAGCTCTATAGGTGTTTTCACTAGGCGTGATCAAAGTATCGTTCAAGGAAACGTCAACTTGAGAAAATAAGCTATGCATATAATAGTTGACTGGCGCGACTTCGGCATCTGGAGGTAATTTATCACCATTACGTAAGGTGACTTTGGCTCGCACGTGCAGAAAGGTATTGAAAAGATCCAAGTACTCACTAGTCCCAGAAAGTGCAAACTCTATGGGTGCACCTGACGCTAATGAAGCTAGAGGATGTATCTCCACAAACTGACCCTCCTCCACGGCTGTTTGTGTCGGGGTACACTAAATAAATCCAAACCAGAGTGAAGACATTCGCACGAGCTGGGGTGTATCAGAGACATTATTCAAAAATATCCGAATACCGCTTCTGGTTGGTCTTGAGTTTCTAATGAGTTCGACGAGGCTCGGCATTCCGTTTTATTCTTTATTAAAGGGTTCCCTGGTGGGGAAAATCTCAACTTCCTTCTAATGCCGCTACCTGATTGGTTGCCAGCCACGTGCTCGATGGCACCTTGCAGCAATCGTTTTCCCGCTTCCTTGGCGTGGTTTTTAAATGACTCGCCAATGTTTCTACCAGCTAAAGCATTTTGGGCAACTTGTAAACCAGTACCTACGCCTTCCCTCAATAAGGCTTTACCACCCGTCTTTAACCACGGGAGAACCATGCGACCTAAACCCCAAAGAAACTACCAGTCCCACGTCCTCGTTGACTTCTCCCACCTATAAACACCGGAAGCCCGTTTCCAGCTTGAGTCCAGTAAAAGTCTTCGTATAGCTCAGGACTTCGGCGTAACGGAGCGTGCCTTACCATTTTTATTCCCGATCAAAATGTTTCCGAGTGCGAAAATGTAACGTTATCACCGACGTTCCACTCTTGAATGGGATAGTTTTTCCCATATCGGTGGTTAAAAGCATTTCCACAGTGTCGAAAGAAAAACGACTCAACGACACGTAGTGTGGTTTGTCATAAATACGAAATACTGACGCCGAACGCCTATCTAAAATAGGAACAGTGCGCAACAGTGGCACCATAAGGTCTCCGACGTGTCGAGCGGCTACTAGGTCACAGTACACGTACACATTTTTAATTTCCGGCTCTAGGTTTACTTCAAATTCTCCTTCTACTACTGGGTTAGCGTCTGATACGTGGGATGTAGGAAAGCCAAAAATATGTGTCAACAGCTCACTAAGGATAACTTAGGCACCTTTTCGAATAATTTTAAGATACCCCTTTTACCAGCCTTGTTCCAATGGAACCTAATTTGGGGCTACTCACCACCCTCCACTCCTATTATCAATTTGTTTAACGTATCGATAAAACCTTCTGGTGACTTGTAAAGGCCAGGCGGACACGTAATGATTATAGGTTTTTTACCTTTTTCTGCATTTTATTTGGATAATGTATATTCTAACCAAACTTCCCCAGCCAAAATGTTAAAATACATACTTGGAAATTGAATTTCCACAAGGCCAACTTCGTACTGCGATGATAAATAAATAGTCTGAGGTAGTTTGACAAAAAAGTGGCCTGGCTCGTTGTCTGGATAAATTTGAGAGGAGACATTGCTCGGCAATGTGACGTAAAAACTCATAGTTGATTTATCGCTGGTCTTGGTTCTATTTTAGGATTAGGTAGCATGTAACCCAGACAGCTAGACAACAGAACTGTCCAAAGTTTACCCTCACGCTCGGTTCCCTGTGTCAGATTGAATAATGATACACCGATGACTGCATATATAACGACCATCTGATATGTCAAAACTAGGTCTGGTCGCGGAAGCAATTTCCCAAACCAAAGCGAGGTTTTTAGACCTGTCCCTAGCTTTTCCTCAAACGATGTAGTTTCTGTTACGGTCTCTGCTTCCATATCGCTAGTCGTTATATCTGGCTATGTGTTTCTCTGAAATCCAACTGTTGAATGTAGAGTTATACCCAAACCATTTAACTAAATACTCTTTATTTCCGCCAATGGTACGACGTTCTTGTAGAATCGACTCGATTCGATACACTTGTTTGTCGGCGACTTTTTGTAGCTCTTCTTTATAAAAGGAACCTTTTAGTTCAGCTCCAGCATCATCTTTTAATCTGTACGTTACCGGTATTGTCTTGTTTACGCGACTAACGGTAAACATTTCCTCTGTCCACGCGGGTGTATACCCCTTTTTAAAAGCCTGTCTAGTTTGACTGACCCTGACTCGATCCCCTTCTTTAAACGCAGCTTTCTGATGACGTCAGAGGTCGAATACAAGGTATTCCAAACAGCTTCTTGGTTACCAATATTAACCTGCCTAGGTGCCATGCGAATGGCTCGATGATACGAACCGTTGTAGTTGTGTAGCAGTCGATCTATCACGTGGATATATCGAAGTTTGTTGGTTTTTGTAAAGTACCGCTACATTTTTTCTTTCAAGGTCCTGTTAAATCGCTCTACCACAGCGGCTTTTACGTCATCGTTTTCGGTAGTAAAAAAATGTACGCCCTCCTCTTTAAGAAAGTTAAAAAAATGTCTTGTTGACAAACTCCGATCCTTTATCTGTTTGAAGATTTATCGGTTTGCACTTAGCAAAATTATATACATGCCGCCACCAACTCTTTCCCGTTTTAGTTCTTATCGGAATCGCCCACGCGTATTTACTGAATACATCTATACACGACACTGGATATGATATACCGTCATTGTGCTTTCGTAATAATCTCATGTCGATTAGATCGGCTTGGAACTGTTGGTTTGTACCGCCAGTTACGATAGGGCGTCTTTTAAAATGGCGACGTACAGGTTTATGTAGAGTATACGCATCCTGCGCACTTAACCATTCCTTAATCTCTTTAGCCTAACTTTCTGCTTCTCTGAAACCGCCTACACCTCCATACGCTCCTGGTCGACTCGGCTCGAAGTACCACTTTTTAAAAATCGTACTTATTCGAGGGGCCATTTTTCCCACTTTGGAGTTGGAATCTTACTCTTCTTCTTCCGTCTACGGAGAGTATACGAGGAGGTCGCTGGTGTCTCTTGTACTTTGTCTGTAATATCAACGGCTAGGGACGACTGAAGCCTTTTGTCTACGTCTTCAGCTTTAAGTAGCGGGGTTGTTGGTAAGAGTTGTTGATGTTCACTAGTTGGGATAGGTGGTGGTGGTTTGATATCGACTAATCCTAGAGACTTGTTTCTGTACTGAGCTATACGAGTTAAATAGCGCTGCAACGTTTGCTGATACAGTCTAGCTTTGTCATGTGGCAACAAATCTTCTCGTTCTAAGACTTGTTGCATTTGGTCATCCAAATCCTGAGGTTATCGTTTAAGGTGTCAGGTGGTGCATTGTTTTGCGTCATAGACTCGGATCAATCAATAGCATTTTCTTAGCCATGGTTAACCTACCAAGACGCCTTTTAGCAGGTTTAATATAGGACTCAATAAAGCGCCTATGAAGCCGCCTTGTTGGAGGATCTCTTTGCGCTTTTTACTGGACAGCTTCTTTTGGGTGATTGCTCTTAGACTGTTTTTATGCCGACGTAATCGGGTCTTCTGAGCCGATGTAAGTGGAACATTACCTATTAACACCTTATGACAACATTCACAAAGCGTTCGTACTAGGTCTGGGAAGCTGTTTTATTATAGCCTTTACAGCCATTGGATTCGCCCCACCTAAGAATCGCAGCATTTCGCAGTGCTGTTTCATAGTCTCGGCCATGTCTTTTACCTGGGGACGTAAACAACTTGTGTCTGGTCAGGAAATATATCGCCACGCAACCTCAACTGATCAGGTGTTTCTTGTCGAAGGTCGAATAACAAATAACCGTATGGTGACGATGTAGCGTCTTAAAAACTTTCTTGGACATACGATACGCGCCCAGGGTACATCTGCTTGGCCAGATTGGTAATCTGCGAGCCGTCTCGCGGTTTTTTAAAAAGCACTATGTAATGCGAATTTAGACTAATGGACGTTGTTCTTATTTTTCCAAATAAGTTTTGTGCAATATACATAACGCTAATGTTGCGATGGTGACTACCTTTAGTAAATAATTTAGTTACTCTATCGCCTGTTTCGGACATTAGATCGTCCAAAACAACTAACCGGCGCCTATCCCCTCCCCATTGTCCATATCTGGCAGACCTTCGATAAATTGGAGGCACCTTCATATTTTCGTAGACTGGTTGCCATTCTCCGTAACACCATATAATGTCCTCTGGGGTAGGGACGACCATGTTAGGTAGATGGGTCAAAAACTTTACAATCATCATGGTTTTGCTTGTCAAGAATATATGTTGTTACTACTAATCTACCTTGCAATCATTGTCCGAGATGCAATAAACAAGAACATGAAATAATTAATTAGATCTGTTGACAAGAAATCATCATAATCTTCTCCTTGACAACTGGAACATATTGCGGTTGTGATGTCTGTCCGGTGTTAGTAGAAAATCTACAGATAGTTAAATTATATTTGCGTCTTATTTTCTTCTTATTGTTTTAATTCTTCATCGTTGGTTCTACTTTAACCATTTGTATACGTGTGCATTGACTTTACGATCAGATGCGTTTCGTCGTCGGTGTGTCCAACTAACGAGACCAAGACTACTACTGATTAATGGGTCTGCCAGTCCGGCTGATCCAGATAATTCGTGTCCATGTGTGGAGGTCTCTATGGCGAAGTGGTTAGAACATTTGCCTGTCATTCTGAAGATTGTAGGTTCGAATTCGAATCGAATCACATGTGCAATGTTTTCATGAGATCACTAGGATTTATGCTGAAGCTGCGGAGTTTGTACTTTGTGCAACATTTTCGGCAGATGGCGTGAAATTTCTGTCGACAGGGACGGTGCCATGTGGAGAAACCCGGTGCAATTTAGTCAATTCTTCGTCTCTAGACTCTTTTCTTCTTGTCCGTGTCAGCCGTTACTTTATTTCTCAGAGGAACATAATACAGAGTGAACACATCTAATTCCTTGTGGAGACGCAAATAATAATTGCTACATGTACAGTTCACGTCAAGTCATTCTTTAGCAACATCTAAAACACATTACTTCTTTTCGAGAAACATTTATATATTTGTTTACACACATAACTACATACGTGTTTGTGGTCATCTTCTCTTTCGTCACTCTAATAGGTTTTTAAAGCAGAAATATTGACTTAATTGCACCGGTTTTACCCCATATGACTCGGTCCCTCTCTAAAGAAATGACAAGTCACCTGCCGAGAGTATTACACAAAACACAAACTCCGTAGCTTCAGCAACAATCTTAGGGTCTCGGGTAAAACTGCACTTGTGAACAGAACGGTGTGGTTCGAATTCGAACTCACGACCTTCGACACACACGGCAAAATGCGTAACCACTTAGCCTCAGAGACCCTCTAATAGGTATCATGCAGTGGCGGCTCGTCATTAAGGGCCAGTGGGCCGGGCCCACCAAAAATAATGTAATACGTGTATCTATTATTTCATAAATTAAAATATAGCAACCAAAAACCATGATTTATCTGGAAAAAAATGTCTGGCCCCACCAACAAAAATGATCACGAGCCGCCACTGTATACATGCATACGTCGCAAAGGTCAATCACATTTTCAGACAGCACTTCGGCACAATAGATATACATACTCAACTATTTCCGTAGACTAAGATTTTTAGGCTTAATCAACATGCCAATCCAAGAATCTGAATAAGACCTAATCTGCATTGCAAGGTGCAAAGTTTAACTATTTCATTCTGGAGTCGTTATCATACAATTTGTATTTTCTCAAACTCTAGAAACTCAAAAAATATAAAATTGCGTGTGACCTAAAATTCAAACAATTTAATTAGAACATTTCGAGACTATAATTCAACATCATCATGTAGCTTGTCGTGAACAGAAATTTGCAACCCTAACAGTTCTTCACAACTCCCTATGCTATTAAAGGCTAGATGCCCGCCTCTGCAGCCGTCG
>JADZMA010002833.1:0-10907 GCA_020796225.1 Arion vulgaris
TTGCCTTGTTCATTCTTTTGTTTAATTCGCCCGTCCAGAAGGGGCTGTGGTTTGTCTCCCTCGGGGAATGGACTCAGTGGCCTTTTGGAGGGCTTTTTTAAAAGTCTACCCCAGCTTTTGCATACTCTTGCTATGTTGTCGACAGTATAGGTTTGTAAGGGTGCAAATTTCCCAGTCTGCTCGTTTGTAGTTCCATCTTGGTAGCAGCTTTGGTTACTGTGGGGAGTATGCAACATTTCTGGCCAGCTTTGCTGGTCTGTGGTCACTTCTGCGAGTTGGTCTAGCCATTCTATCTAATTTTGTAGTGGATGTCACCTGTACCTAAAGGCCCAGGTCTGGTGTGGAGGTGGTTTCCAGGTTCTGGAGTAGTAACTAGGTTTATCCTCAGCATTGTTGATTAAGTGTAGGTTGCTGTCTATCTCCCAGTCCTCCCCTCGTCACCTCTGTTGTTAGTATCCTGGTAGCCCACCCTTGGAGTGACTATTAAAGTCACCTACTACTATACAGTTTGTTAGTATTATGTTCATGTTCTCCAGTACTAAGCTCTTTGTTTGGAGGCAGTAGATGTTATAGATCCGGGTGCTCCCAATTGGGGTTTTGCGTCTATCCTACAATTTCCAACTTCTCTATCACATACTGCTATTTCTTGACATCAATTCATTTCAGGCAGAATCAGGACTCACCTTGGGTCCTTCCTGTCTAGTCAGGAAGGTCTGATATCCTCTAATGGAAAATCTGTGGCTAGAGTTTAGGTGCGTCTCTTGTATGCATGCTATGTCTATCTATTCCTGTTGTGATATTTTGTTAATGGGACCTTCTTCTTTAGTACTCCCTCTGCATTCCACTGCATAATGTTGAATGTTCTATGATTTGCTTCACTAATGTTTTCCCTGCTAATTTGTCCCCTGGCTCGGAGGGCTTGGATCGATCACTCCTGCCGTCTGTCGAAACTCCGGTTGACCACTACTCTTTTTTTGTATACCAGTCGATGTCGTCGTTTCTGCTCGGCTCACCTGCTGTTAATTTATTAACCTACAAGGCGGCAGGTTGGACTCGCTCTTAGTCCATCGCCACGCGGTACCTACCTATCGATAATAGGTCCGCTATTCTCTGATGCGGCGTCGGCACGCTCAAGGCCACAATCGCTGCTGGTGAATGTCGTTTCTCGATGATTCCAACCTTCGGGAGATTACATGGTTCTACTGTCCAGCTCCTCCTCTTCTTCGTTACGTTCGTTCTTGAGGCCAATTTTAATCACTCTTTGTGATATGTTTGATCTTTGCCAAGAACGTGTATACGTTGCATGTTGGTTTGGTAGGCCCCTAAACGCATAGACTTCAACACGTTTAGAACATGTACATCCGACTTCATCAAACCTCATAGTCGCCTCTCACGACATGTATGGCAGGTAACATTGGTTCTATTCTTTACAGCAAATTTGGCCCGTAATACTCGGGCATACTGTCCAGCACATGCTGGTGGTAATGCAAGGCCCGGTAACCACTCGGGCATACTGTCCAGCACATGCTGGTGGTAATGCTAAGGGACCAGTAACCACTCGGCATACTGTCCAGCACATGCTGGTGGTAATGCTAATGAGAGAGGAAAGTTGCTTCTTTTACCTTATTTTTCTCTCCGCTCCTTATGTAGCATATGTCATCAACAGTTGTCCTCCACAAAACCCGGTCTCTGGACGTTTTCTTTATGACATCCCTGGATAGGCAGACATTACTCATTTCTTTAAGAAGATCCCATCGATATATCTATTTAAGACCGTTCTTTTCTCGTTTTGTTGCAGGTTCCACTGAAGTGCTTGACTAGTGACACTCGACTTTGTCTTCGGCCAAATACGTCTGACTCACCGTCATTTTCCTTTCATGACCTTTATGGGTTTCTGCACTGTTCTTATCCACAGGTCTGTGTTTGTCACTCTGTCATACCATCTCAGCCTGAGAATACGCCGAGAATACGCCGAGAATACGCCGAGAATACGCCGAAAACATGTGTTGCTAAAGGTCTGAAACGTATTTGTAATTAACTTTGTGACTCGTCGCGTGTCCGAACCATACAAGACAGATTTCACAAGACACAACATTCATAGGATTACACGGTACACTGTCCTGACTTGCTGGTTGTAATAGCATTGGGAAGGCAGGTATGCTTTCATCAACAGGACTGATCGACGGGCTGTTGAAGATGGATAAGGATGTCGTTTGGTTGCTGCTCAACGACCTCTTGTTGGATTGAAAACACAGAAATTGATATTGAATCTTTTCCAAGTTTTATATAACGTGGAGTCGTACATTTTAGGAGCAGAACTGGACGAATGAGGGCATAAATAATATGTCAGTTTAACCGGTGAGCAACTGGAACCATCAGCATACATATCCTCGACATCTGCTGGCGGAGACTGAACCCCATCAGACTGCTGGAAATGTTTTTATGTCACCGGTTTAGTAACCAATAACCAGTCTGTCTAGACTAGTAGTTTGCTCTTCTGTCTATCTATATGTCTCCATCTGTAGCTATATGAGATCTCTTCTGTCTATCTATATGTCTCCATCTGTAGCTTATATGAATCTCGTCTGTCTATCTATATGTCTCCATCTGTATTTATATATGGATCTCTTCTTCTTCTTCTTTCTTGTCACTACCCAACGTCACCCAACGTCAGGATAAGTAAAGATTTCTAGAATGGGCTGTTGTGTGCGCTTTATGAATGTTCCTAATATTGCTATCTTTCGTTTATTCATTTCGTTCACGATGTCTTGTGATTTTTGTTTCTCGATATATGAACCTCATTCGTTCTATATGAATCTATCTTGTCTGTATCTTCGTGTGTATCTCTGTTTGTTTCTCGATATATGAACCTCATTCGTTCTATATGAATCTATCTTGTCTGTATCTTCGTGTGTATCTATGTTTGTTTCTCGATATATGAACCTCATTCGTTCTATATGAATCTATCTTGTCTGTATCTTCGTGTGTATCTATGTTTGTTTCTCGATATATGAACCTCATTCGTTCTATATGAATCTATCTTGTCTGTATCATCGTGTGTATCTCTGTTTGTTTCTCGATATATGAATGTCATTCGCTCTATATGAATCTATCTTGTCTGTATCTTCTTGTATCTATGTTTGTTTCATTGTGAACAATTACTACATCTGTGTCTACAAACATCTAATTATATTTGACATATATGAGGTGGTCTCTGTTGCGACATGATTCAGACGTTTGTATTGCGCTGTGTATACTGTGGGTTCGAATCTGAATTCGTTTCAATTACCATGTACATTTGTATCGAAGATCTCCAGGATTGTTGATGGAGCTACCGAGTTCGTGCTTTGTGCAACACTCGGGACAGGTGGGTTGCTATTTCTGCATAGAGAATCGGAGCCATATATATATATATATAACTTAAATAGTTTGAAGACAACTAAAGTCTAACAAAATTCATTTTATTAAGACAAATCTACCCTATATGCGGTTTGTATTCTGTCCTTACTAGAATATCCTGTAACTTCCTGGTCTGTCTGAACTTGTGTTCTTCAAAAACTGCTACTTATATACCTGTTATTTTATCTCATACTAGACTTCAGATAAGGTTGTAAATTATCTAACAGCTCAGTATTTATATTAACTAAAATGTCATACTAAATACCATGGAATTCTTATCGTTATCTTTTTTGCTATTCAAGTCTTCTGGATTGTTAACTTACGAACGTAATCACAACAGAGATAAGTGTCTACAGAATGCTGGGAGTAAAAGAAGAAACCGGTGGAAAATGAAGCATCAGGAAAAAGTGGTACAACATCAGTACTGAACTTCATCAAGAAACAACAAATTAAATGATTCAGCCACATAACAGATTACCAACAGACTGTGCACTCAAAGAGCGATGCTGCTCCGATACACTGGATACAAAGCAAAGGTCAGCCCAGCAAAGATGGACATCAGAGATAGAGACGATGAAGACACTTTTATGAAGTGCACTACAGGTCTCACTCTAGAAATCTCTTCTTATCCTGACGCTGTGAGGCAAAACAGAATTAGAGAAAGAGAAGAAAGACGAACGTAATGGGCGTTACAAATTGTTGAATTTTTAAAAAGTTGTTTTGGGGAATTTATGCCATAGACAAGACAACGTGAGAACACAAGCCAAAAGATGTGTAATGTACTAGACATGAGCTCCATCCGTTACGGGTTCAAGTGACACGTTCTTGGAACTTTTCTGTTCAAATGAGTCGTTTATTTATATTCTTTGTATTCAAAAACATGCTTTTTTTTGCCTTTATGAATGCTAGTCTTCTATTTCTTCATGTTGTTTGTTTGTGCTAGTCTTCTATTTCTTCATGTTGTTTGTTTGTGCTAGTCTTCTATTTCTTCATGTTGTTTGTTTGTTTTTTCATTCTCATATCGTTCTGCAATTCTCTATTGATTCTGCAATTCTCATATCGATTCTGCAATTCTCATATCGATTCTGCAATTCTCATATCGTTTTGCCATTCTCATATCGTTCTGCAATTCTCATATGGTTCTGCAATTCTCATATCGTTCTGCAATTCTCATATCGTTTTGCAATTCTCATATCGCTCTGCAATTCTCATATCGTTCTACAATTCTCATATCGTTCTACAATTCTCATATCGTTCAACAATTCTCATATCATTCTGCAATTCTCATATCATTCTGCAATTCTCATATCATTCTGCAATTCTCATATCATTCTGCAATTCTCATATCGTTCAACAATTCTCATATCGTTCTACAATTCTCATATCGTTCTGCAATTCTCATATCGTTCTACAATTCTCATATCGTTTTACAATTCTCATATCGTTCTGCAATTCTCATATCGTTCTACAATTCTCATATCGTTCTACAATTCTCATATCGTTTTACAATTCTCATATCGTTCTGCAATTCTCATATCGTTCTGCAATTCTCATATCGTTCTACAATTCTCATATCGTTCAACAATTCTCATATCATTTTGCAATTCTCATATCGTTCTGCAATTCTCATATCGTTCTGCAATTCTCATATCATTCTGCAATTCTCATATCGTTCTGCAATTCTCATATCATTCTACAATTCTCATATCGTTCTGCAATTCTCATATCGTTCTACAATTCTCATATCGTTCAACAATTCTCATATCATTCTGCAATTCTCATATCATTCTGCAATTCTCATATCATTCTGCAATTCTCATATCGTTCTGCAATTCTCATATCGTTCTGCAATTCTCATATCGTTCTGCAATTCTCATATCATTCTGCAATTCTCATATCGTTCTACAATTCTCTATCGTTTACAATTCTCATATCGTTCGACAATTCTCATATCATTCTACAATTCTCATATCGTTCTACAATTCTCATATCGTTCTACATTCTCATATCTTCGACAATTCTCATATCGTTCGACAATTCTCATATCGTTCTGCAATTCTCATATCGTTCAACAATTAATATGGTGAACTTGCTTCTAAGACGTTTGGTCGTGTTCAACTCCACAGTGGGCGTGGAATATATTTTGTTTAGTAACAGCTCTCAGTGAACGAACAGGTTAAAAAAGATGCTGGGCTGGATAGACACACTTGCGAAACCGAGGAATATAACAAGAAGGGTCCTTGCCTGGAACCGCAGTGACAGCGAAAGAAGGTAGCGAAATACATGGAGACGAGATTTGGAGGTGGAGATCAACAATATAAAGAAGAGCTGGAGGAGCTGCAGGAGATAGCTAGAGATAGGAAGACTTGGCATGAGTTGGTTGAGGGCTTGCCCCACCCGGAGTAAAAGGCAAAGAGAGAGAGAGAGCAGTCTCAGATCGACTCATCCTCAATTGGGTGCTAGGAAAATAATCGGGAAGTAAAGGTGGCCGGCTTGATGTTGATCACATCATCTATCGTATGCCGACAGTCGCGGAGGACTGCAGGGCTTTCGAGACAACAACATCGAGCAGACCTATGGAGATCACCGCTGTCTCCAGAGCTCTGTCATGGGTGGCTGAGCAACAGGTAACCCATTCGATTATCATATCAGACTCGATGAATATGCTTCAAATGACTGAATCTGGAAGTATGCGAGTGGAATGGGTGGACATCATTCGAAGATCACATCTCAAGAAAAATGACTTGGCTGCTACGCCTAGACATGCTGGAATACGTGTAAGACAGTGCTGACTCTTGCAAACAATGCCCCGACTCAAGCGAGCAGAAGTATGGACAGAGCATATATCATCAATGCGGTACGCTCTCAATTGTGTGCAATGGGCATGTTTCAGACACCGGAACGAGTTCGAGAATTAGGAGGTTCAGTTGGACAGCCCGAGCGTGTCGTCGTCGTGGTAGAGAGAAGATATAGAATCAACTCTCCATGTGGTACTGGAGCAAATGGACTTTGTGATGGCTGCTGTGGCGGAGGACAAAGCACGAATGGGACTGCCCATAGTGTCATGACGTTGATCGCATAACATAACATACCACGGTCAATGAAAATACAGACTTAACATCCTTTTCCATATACCTCCAGGTATGAAAGATCATTCCTCTTTTTATGTACATTTTCAGACATTTTTGTTTGTATATGTTTTTGTCTTATCATCATTTTAATGAAGAATTATATCAGCATAACTTTCCAACACAACAGACATTTCTCGCTCGGGCATTCTAATGTCAACCGTTCGTCCATGCAATGAAAGGATTTTTATGCCATGTCCAACAAGGGACATAACCGTTTTAATGTTGAAATTCTCTATAACGCATAACTAGAGATATATTGTCATGAGTTATCTAACCTTGTATCAACTGCTTTCTCCCATTTAATTAATTGATTAATTGATGGGACTATAATCATTGCAATTTGGTAAGTAACCATATGTGCTCATATCTCTTTCTTACACAGGAAGATCTCACATTTGTTCGTGTCTATCCATTAAAATAAGTCAAGAGTTACATACCTATTGAGCATTTTTTCATCAAGTGGAAGTATAACTAACGAAATCCGACAAGGATGCAACATGCAAGCCAAATTATGGACATTGGCGCCAATTTCGAAATGCAAACATATCACCATGAAACAAAAAGTTGTTCAAAACAATCTTTCTCAGCCAGATGCTCAGTCTGAAGTCACTTGGCATAGATTCAATACTGGCGAGGTCTTTAAACTGGAGATCCCATACTGATGGTGATGTTGGCGATATCTTTGCATCAATCTGGAACAATAAAAGCGTTCAACATAAAATGAAGGATGCCAGTCGCTCATTGGTATAAGCGTAAGAATAATCGGCACGTCTGCCATAACCCCAAGGTGATATCTCTCCTGTCAATCGCCAGAAACATTCTAACCTAATCCTTCTCAGCCACTTAATAGATCAAATGGAACATGAACCTGAACCCAATGACTTCCGAGCTGGTCGTGGAACAGCACACATGATATTTGCAGCTCGACAATTGCTGGAGAAATGTCATGCAATCTCTGTATGATCTTCGTCGATCTGATGAAGGCCTTCGATACAGTAAGAGAAGGCATGTGGAAAGATCATTGAATATGTGCTGTCCGAGTAATTCGTGCAGATTGTCTAACAATTTCAAGAAGATGATCGATGCAGCCGTGTTCAGAGTCCCATACCATTTATGTAGATCTGCGTATCAGTAGCCTAACGCCTTCTCGTCCGGATACTGCTTAAGGGTGAATAGTAGACTCCCCTCCATATTAGCCTACCTTATCGTGGTTGGAGGGTTTGTGTGCCTTTAGGATCCTTCAGGCTATGTCGGCGGGTCAACTCCTGGCAGGTCTAACTCAAGCCGAACAGACCGAGGTGAAGGCCAGACCAAAAGGCGGGGAGCAGGATGGGGCCTCATAAGGTGACAGTGCGAACCACCGGCAGTGGTAAATGCTCTGGCTGCAACCAACCCATCCCCCAGCTATGGGACAAATAGCACTTGTCATCTCTCTCTCTTGAGGAGGACATCCTTTTTCTTGTCTTGTCTTCCACTTCTATGACACTTTCCCTTAAGCATAAGGGTTAAACTCATGTGTCCAGGAGCACACCCTGCATAAAAGCCTGGGTTGGTGAGCCCGGCAACAGAAGGCTGAAGTCATCTAGAGTAGGACGACTCAGACAAACCCGGGAAGACAGATCTCGTCAGCAGGGGACTGCAACTGTCTGAGAACAACCTCAAAAAAAGATGTCCTCAGAAACGGAATGTGTCAGCCATTATTGGCGGGGAGGAATCGACATATACGAACAACTCAAATGGCCATGCGCAAATATTTATATAACTGTGGTGCCACCACCATGAAAAACAGCCAGGTGGTGGTGGGACCGACCCTCTGCCTCGAAGGGTCCACCCTTAGCTACTGGCGGCCCTGTTGATTCTTGCAAAGCCAGGGGAGGACAGGTTATTACTACTGGCAGCAAGGACAAACTTTCACCCTCACAATTATGCAATGGAATGCAGAAGGGGTAACCAACAAAAAACAAGAGCTAGAGGAACGTCTGCGAGCAGAAAAGATTGACATCTGCTGTATCAAGAGACCACCTTAATCCGGAAATAGATTCAGCATTAGAGGATTGTGAAACCTTCCGTCAGGATAGAAAATAGACATAAGGGTGGAGTAGTAACACTGGTTCGTAACCCCCATACCGGCAGTTGAACTACACAGGTCCAATCAGATGAGCACAGAATTCATAGCTGTTCAACTCCTTATCAACAACAATAAGATGACACTATACAATATATCCCAAACCCTCCATTCAAACTGGCGGGAAGCTATCAAGTTCAAGATGACAACTTGCTTATAGTAGGAACTAACAGCCACTCACCAAGCTGGGGCTATGACACTAGATCCTCGGTGAAGCCTTGAAAGAATGGCTGATCACCAACAGTCTCACCATTCTCAACCACCCAGATGATCCTCACAATGTACTCACGACAGTGGCGCACAAAAACCCCAGATCTGGCTTTGCTACAGACACATTCACAGGATAACCAAGGCAAGTCTGCGACCAGATTGGAGGTAGTGACCATAGACCAGTGAAACTCCTCATAATAACATTAACAGGAGGAACTACAAACTCTGCCCTAGTTGGAATTACAAAGGCAGACTGAAGCTATTCAAGAACTAGCAGACAAGTACTGTAAAGAAATTAATCAATCAGGAAAAGTGGACAGAGATGCGTTCATTCAATAAAGCCATTTTAGATGCTGCAAAAAGGCTATACCCAGAGGGAGGAGAAAAACTACAAGCCATATTGGACACCAGAGATGGAAGTTCTCCATAGCTAGCTTTGCAGTGCCAGAAATACAATGGAACTCGCACCAACGGACAAAATTAATGCAACACAATAGAGCAAGGGCCCTTTATGTTAGAGAAAGAAACCAGCAGTGTAGAAAATCCTGGAAAGAAAGACAGCCTCTTTGAACATGGAAAAAGATACTCAAAAGTTGTGGAGACTTACAAAGCCCCGAACATTGACAACCCATCTAGAGGAAAACAGTTCTTCAGCAAGAGAACAACTTCTCTGGAAAGCGAGCAGCCACCCTGATGGTCAGTGTTACAAGCAAGAAAGCTTATGTTCAATAAGTCAGGAGCAAGAGAAAGAAGTCAGAAGTGAGATAAATGCTACATTCAAAAAAGCAACAAGTGAACCCTGTATGGAGGTAGACATACACTGACTGAGGCAAGAGCACTGAAAAAGCTCAATCGTAAAAGGCCCCAGGACCAGATGGGTATCAAACGACATGCTCAAACAAATAGGCCCAATAGCACAGTCTTCTACTCCAGATTTTTAACAATAGTTGAGACAGGGAGAGTCCCAGACATCTGGAAAAATGCCACAATCCACCCAATTTTCAAAAGTGGAAAAGACAAAAGGATCCATAGAGCTACAGACCTATAAGTTTGCTAAGTTGCACTGCAAACTGCTGGAAGAGTGATAACACTAGACTCCAGTGGTTTTAGAATCAACCATAAACTGGATCCAGCCCAGACAGGCTACAGGCAGCATAGAAGCACTATGAAGTGGCATCCTCCACAGGACATAAAAATGGCCAAGAAGAAGAACCCTCACAGTGTTCTTTGACATGTCTAAGGGCCTCGACACAGTCTGGAAAGAGGGTTTTTGCTACTCAAGCTCTTACACAGTGAATAGGGTGAATTTTTATTGGATAAAGACTTTCTTTCCCCCTAACAAATCTGTAAAATTGGATGGGTGCCCGTCCCAGATTAAATTAACAGAGTCCCCAGGGTGCGTACTGTCCCCATTGCTTTTCCTGGTATATATTAATGATCTGCCCCAAACTCTGCCAGACATGATCCACTCTTCCATGCCGTGATCTAGCTGTGTGGTACAGCCCGAGTTTCTGGGTCCTGCCATCTTAAACTCCAGGCCGCCTGAACAGCGTCATAATGTGGGCAAGTAAATGGGGTCTAGAAATAAACCGGAGCAAAACTATGTAACGCCCTTTTCATTGTCAACAAAGGAAGAACACTTCAGACTGAAAATTTTAAAGGTGATATCGTTCCCGTTCCCATACTCCCAAACCCTTTTTTGGGGGTTAACGACGTCGTCTGACATGGAAACATCACATAATGGGGAAAAAAACAGAAAGGCTGTGAGGAAACAAAGTGTGATGGAAGCTGGCTGACTACTGGGAGCTGATATTCAATCCTGAGTCAGGTGACACTGGTGCAGTTAGACCGACCCTCGAATTGCATCATCGACATGGATATCAGCAGCCCATTCAAACAAATCGATACTGGAAAAACACAAAACAGGTGTCTGCGTACTATTTTGGGAGCCATGAAATCCATTTTAGAAATGGAAAAGGCACAACATCCAGCCCCTTTGGGAAAACAGAAGAAAGGGGAAAAGTGATTCTACAGACTGAAAG
>JADZMA010002834.1:0-10905 GCA_020796225.1 Arion vulgaris
TGTTAAATAAGAATGGTTTTTTTTGTTTTTTTGTCTTTTTTTGGTTCCCGGGGTTTTGGGGGTTCCAGGTACCCTTTGATTTTGGCCAGCTCAAGGCCCACACCGCTGAGGGGGCGCTGGCCCTCACCACAGCTCGGGCAATCGGGATCCAACCCCAGCGAGGCCGGGGATCGCTTTTCACATGGTTCCACAGTTTCGTTTCCACTGTGCCCAAGAACCCAGAAAAATTCTAAATAAATAATCACAGAAACAAAAGGAAATCCAAAAAAACACAAAAATTTTAAAAATTCATGGGGCCCGGGCTCGTGCTCTGTTTTCTTCCACCTTTACTGTGTTTTTCTTTATATATAAATGCCCGGGAATTTTACTTACTTAGCAAAGAGATAGCAAAATAAAACACTTACCCCCTGGTGAAAAACCTGATGAGTTTTTTTAAGCTGATAACTTTATATTAAATTTTTAGAAACAGTACATGACACTAATTGTAAATGTGCCCAGTAACCAGCAGGTGAACTTTCACCACAGAGCATCCCTGTGTAAGTCGGGCCCCACAAATTGGGGGCCTCACAAACCTTATCTATGGCGGTCACCCAGAGGCGGGAAAAGGGTAAGTGGGGAAACCCTCCCCCAGCTGTTCAAGTGTCCACAATCAGTTTTTCAACCCAAGGTAGGATTTTGAGTCACCTGAAGATCCCAGAAAATTAAACCTCGCCTCAGAAAAAATTATAAAACCATTATCTGACATGGCCTTTTGAGTCAATATTTTCTTTGGAGTAGATTTTTAGGAACCCCCGGGGAAACTTTTCTCTTCTTTAAATAGGATGGTATAAGGTAATAATAAGACAGGTTGGTACAGTGTTTGTGGGATGCATACTTAATCTAAGTCGTTCTGAACAAGAACACTTGAGCTCAAAAGGTTTTGTTTTTTAAATATGATCAGTGTCCACCTTTTTGGGTTTTCACTGGTCAACCACAAGTTTTGAGCCTCATTTTCCCTTTTTCCCAACCTGAAGAGACCCTCAGTGGGGTTAAATCTAGATAAAATACCAACAAAAAAAAATATATTGTGCGGGGGTGTTAGTTCCCATACCTTCTTCCAAATTCTCAAAGAACAGAAAAAAACCCTTTACCCCAAAAGATAAATTTTCATATAGGTTTAAATAACAAAAAAGGGAAAAAAAAGATATGTTGTTATTAACCCATGGCCCCCTTTTTAGGTTTTTGCCCTTCTAGGTTTGGCACTTAGTCTTTTTTTTTAAGGAAAAGGGTTTGCCTTATTGGTATTATTTTCCCATCAGTTATTAGATTTTGCATACTTTTCCACTACTCCTCCTTTTCCTAAGATTTCTGTATATCATCCTTGTCCCAGGAGTTACTGAGTTAAAAAGGGGCCCAAAGACTTTTCCCCAAGATGTGTCTTCTGACTTCCAAAAAACTTTACGTTTTTAAAAAAGAGGTCTTACTGTTTTTTAAAATTGGAAATTTTTTCCCCCAAATTAGCAGCTTGTAAGATTTCTTGGTCCCAAGGGAGGAGTTCTGAGGATTCCCCTTTGCATTATCTACCCTTTTTAACCTCATGAAATGTTCCAATCCACCAAGGGTTGTACAAGAACATGAAAACAGACTTCTGGGGCCGGAAGACAAAAGCAAACCCCAAGGCCCTCTGATACAATTATTAGTATACACTCAGATTTTATCTAGTAAACAAAAAAGTCAGAAGGTTTGTTGTTTGAAAAAATTTAAAATAAGTTTGACAAACTATTTTCTTTTTGGGAAAAAGTAAAATATAAAAAAAAAGAAAAAAGAAGAAAAAGGGGGGGGTTTATCCCCGGCACAAAAAAATGAATCAACTAGAAATAGGGGTTCGGTTCAACCCCGGTCACTAGTGGGGTTGGATCGGGGGTGAGCTGGGGGGCCCAGACAGCTCAGTTCTGCATTGCTTTTGTGGTAGGGCGCCGTCCAAACACCCAGCCTGGGGAACTCCCTATGCCAAGGGTTGGCCCAAAAGACAAAAAAACAAACAAAAAAACCAAAAAACTTAAAATATCATTTACATTTTTTATCTTTACAATTTGACCATTGACAAATGGAAGATGGGTTTGATCCAAAGTGTTTTTTGGGATTATACTATTCCCAAAACAGAATTTGAAATAACTCTGAAACCCATTGAAATTCTAAAGAAGTAAAAAATTTAAAAAAATGATAAAAGAAAATATAATGTGAAGGAAAACAATTCCTTTTTTCTTTTATAATCCATTAAAGAACAAACGGAGAAAAAACAGTAAAATGTTTTTTTTAATGTACGCCAGAAGGAAAAGAATGTTTTGACAACAGAGCTATACCCAAAATTGGATTATATTTTCTAAACAATTTTTTGGTTAGGGTTATTTTAAATTTTTTTACCCCTTTAAATGCTTTTTTACAGAAGAATATTTTTAAGGAGTCATGATATTCCTTTCATTTTCAGAAGGGGATCTTTTGACGGGGTTTGGGGGAGGCAAAAGAGGCATGGGAAAAAAAAAAACCCGGGAGCAGGAGGACAAAGGCACCAGCATTTAGAGCAGTGATTTAGGTTCCGGGATTCTGTTTTTTTACCTTCAAAAAGCCCAACCCTTTTTCATTTTTTTAAATTCAAACAGGGAAAAATGGACTCTAAACGAAGCCCCTTTTTTCCCTAAAGAATATTTTTCCTTTTCCCTGAAAAGATAGGTTATAGAAAACAAATAAAAAGACTCCCTTTGCAGACCCTGAGAGAAATTAAAAAAAACACGGAGTCTTTGATAGCCAAATTAGCGGCCCCAAATGTTTTCCAGCTTCATCATTGTATATTTTAAAAGACCCCTCTGCCTTTTTTGCCCTTTATCTTGTTTTTCCCCTCTGAAAAATAATTTTCCCTTTAACATTTCAAAGGGTTAACGATTTTTAAAACCTGGGCAAAAACTTAATTTGGACCCATTCAAAAGCAATTAACCAAGAATACACCTCGGGGTTTTTCGCGATTTATTTTTATAATTTTTTTAAGGTTTTTTTCTTTTTATGTCCTGGGATCCCCGACAAAAAGAACAAAGACACAAAAGTTTCCCAAAGAAGAAAAAAATTTTTTTTATTTTAGTATCTGACTTCTCTGTCTAAAAAAGGGAAATTAATTGTGAGGAAGGTTTAAAAATTAGGAGAGGAGATGGGGAAAATAATTAGCTAGTTCAAACTGTTTCAGAAGGGGCAAAGGAAAAAATGCATAGGGAAAAAGATCACATTTAAAAATGTACAAAAAATATACAGTACAAAAAAAAAAACCAAAAATCTTAACTAAAGTTTTTGAATTTTTCATATCTGACTCTGAAAATCATTTTATTTTTAAGGAAGAAGAGTAATAAAAAATTTTTTTTTTTTCCCCTTTTTTTAAAATAAGACCAAACTGTTTGGGGGCCTGTCCAAAAAAGGTTGGGATTTCCCCGGGGCCCAGTGGTTGGGGATTCACTTTTCCTCTGTGGCCGTTTGACCCCTGGCCCCCTTCCCACATCCCAGGCCCGCAACCAAAAAAATATATATAAATAAAAAAAAATAAAATTCAACCCTAATGCCCAATGAATCAGCCCAATTTCCAACTGGCCTATTTTAATTTTTGTACATTCTAAATAATAAAAAATTTTTTATTTATTTATTTTTTGGGGTAGATCTCCTCATTAAAAACAGACCTGTGAGGGCACAGGTCTTTTTTTTAATGGGTTTTTTCCCCGGAGAAAGAAAACACCCTTTAAAAATATTTTGGGGAATGAATGAATAAATCTACTATGAAACATATTAACAGAACTTTGTTTTATCTAGAAATCGGGCCAGGGGAAGTTAGTTTTCAGCGGGGCACAAATTTAATCTCTTTATTAGCTACTGATTGATTTTTTCTACCGCCTTCTTTTTTACAAGTATAAATTCATGGATGAAAACCCCATTTTCTCCCAGTTCAAAGGAATATTAATAAAGAAAAGACTTGGACCTAGAGCATTATGTATCCCTTCTCGCAATACAGTGAATAAATTTTTTGGGTATTTTATTCAGAAGCCCATTCTTTAAATAAACACAGAAAAATAAAAGGAAAACCAAAAGAAATCTTTTTGAATTGTTTAATGGACAGCAGAATCAAAAATAAAATGCAAAAAATATTTAAAGGGGAAATAATAACCCCAGATCCAAAAGGGGGTGTTTCACTGCTGAAGTTCGAACTTCATACAAAAGGAATGGCAGATTTCTGTTGAAAAACTCCCAAATTTCAGTGAGTTGTCCAACCCATAACCTCTGGGTTTTTGTTTTTAGAGGACAGTGCCTTTCCTGGGGGGTTACCCCTCCAGGGGAAAAGAGGAAAGGGGTGAGTTTTCCCACACGGAAACCACTATTCACTAAAGAAGGTTTTTTTGTGCTAAATCATCTGCAAAAACCTTTGGTTGAAGAAAATAGACTGTACCCAATGAGCATCTCCAGAGGGATGACTGGATTAGCGCCTGTGATTTGTTTTTTATTTGAATAGATCCTTTTTCTTGGCTCATTGAAAAATTGGATTTGAATAATTTATTTTAAAGATGTATAGAAAGATATTTAAATTAAAAATTTTTCCCATATATATATATATATATATAAATATATAAAATTATACATATATATATGAAAACTTAATTTACAAATCAGTCAAGGCTAAAACATACTAAAACCATAAAAATTCCCAAGTGATAAATTAAAACACATAATGCTGTATTTATGTTTTTGGGCAAAAAAAAAATAATGAAACCCTTTTCTTGGACTTCCAGTTCTAGAAATTTAAAAACTGTTTTTGGTTTTAACCTACATAGTCTGTGGGCTTTGTGGGCATCCCTGAGAAATTAATACAATGAAAAAACCCCCCCCAAAACACCCTTTTGGTTGTTAAAACCCCAACGAGAGGGACAGGTGATCTCCCCCATAAGACAGCAGTCAGCGGGATTCCGCTTGCCCGGGCCGGGGCATCTCCTGGGGTTAAACCCCCACCCAAAAATTTTTGCTGTGGCTCATCTGATCCTCTAAATCCATTGCGGGGCAGAAAAAGAAAGAAAGAAAGAAAAAGGAAAAATGATAAGAGTGCATTCCCTTTTGGAAAAACCCCCCATTTAGGTATAAAGATAAAAAGAAAATTTAAAAAAAACAATGATAAATAAAAAAAAAAAAGCTAATGTCTGCAATGCACTTCAAACATTTTTTTTGTTTAATCACCAACCTTGTGAAGCGGATCAGCAGTTTCAGTCGTAGCTTTTGCCCCCACAAGGGGGAATCTAAAACCCAAATTTTAATTTTAAAACCCACCCCAGCACAATCCCACCCTGTGTGCCGCTGCATTTTGGGGAATTGCTTTGTGTTAATTTTTTGGGGAAGGAGATTTTTCTTTCAACCTTCAAAGACCACCCCTTTCAAACATGGGTTACCCTCTGTGGTGAAAACAGAAACCCTTTTTTTCCCAGAAATTTTAAATTATTAATTTAATTTTATAATGACAACAGATCCCCAAAACACTAAGACCATCAGCCGGGGTGTAAAGTGGCAAAACTGAATGGCAAATTATTTTTTACTTTTTAGGATCCTGAATATAATACAGAAATATCTCAATTAGTAAGCAGAACCCCCACACTAGCATGATTATGTGCATGTATTTTTTGAGGGTTTCAACCACTATTCAATTTGTTCTTTAATTTTTTGTAAAGAATTATATTTAGGATGAGAAAATAAAATTTTCTAAAATCAAACAGCGATTATTCTGGGGTTTATTTAAAGTATAAAAAAAAAGGGACAGGAAGTTTTCATTAATGTTTACCCAAAACATTGAAATTAAAGCCTTTGTATTTTTTTTATTTATTGGTCTTTTTGGGTGCATCCAGAAATGGAGGTTCCCAGGCGAGTTTAATCAGAGCCACAGCCACCAGCCTACACCACAGCCACAGCAAACAGGACCAGCCCATATGCCTGCACAGCTCCAGCCCCAAGCCTTAACCTCTGGGGGCCAGGATCAACCCCCCCTCGGACACTGGTCAGATTTTTTCCACTAGTCCCAGGAAACCCAGCACTTTGTGATTGTTCTGGACATTTCTCATTTTTACTTTCACACAGTTTTTTTTTTCATGTTTTCCCCTTTACTGTTTTTAAATTTGGATAAGATTTTGCCCAATTATTTTGAATTTACTTTGTCTTGTGTGTTTCAAAAAATACTGAATTATGAATGAATAAATTTTAAAGAAAAATAGGGGGATCATTTAAATAAAAAGGGTGTAAATTAAACGGGATAACAAAGGTAATGATTTCTTTCAAGAAAATGTCCATCAAAAAAAGAGTATTTTACCTCAGGCAATTCTAAAAAAAAATAAAGTACTACCATATGACGTCCTGTGCCGTTTAAACAGATTTTATATTCATTTATAAATGGTGTTTATCAAAATTTCATAAAAAAGTTTTTTTAAAAAAATTTTTGTACTTTTAAAATTTTAGATTAAAAAACTGAGGCATATTTATACCATATTGACACAGGACTCCCCAATTGGAAAATAAATTTTCCTGTTTCAATTAACCCAAAAAACCCCTTTCTTTTGAAACTATTTGAAAAAGAAAACCCTTTAGCTTGAAATTAATTTTAACGGCGAGGCAAAAAGGGTTTGGGGTTCTTTTAAGGGGCTCCCTGGGGGGAAAAAAAATGGAAAGACCCCGCCAAAATATTCAGAGACAAGATCACCGCCCTGGGTGTTGAAAAACCAGGTCCGACCCAGGCATTTAGGTTACGAGGAATGCCCTTTTCCAGCTCTCCCAAAAGGGGCCCTTTTACTCTCAAACTTTATCAGCCGGGTTTGGGACCCTTTTCCACCGCTACTTTTTGGGAAGAAAATGAACATTCCTTTTAAACTTCCCCCAGATTATTTGGGTCCTTCAACAAGGTGTATTGAGGTTTATGGGGAAAACTTGGGGATTTGCTTTTGCACTAAAAGAAAGGGTTGGGATGGGGTTTCCCGCCCTTTTTCAGACTCCAAATATGGAAAACCTAGGGAAGAATTTAATTCTACACCACTAACTATTTTATTGGACTGTAAGGAGGACACATAATAATAGAAAAAAGTGCGTCGTTTCTTTTCTGATTTACTTAAAATGAGAAGGGAAGGGGGGAAAAAAAGGATCCTCAGTCAAAAAATTTCCCTTTTGGGAATACCCCATTTTTAAAAAATGCCATTTTAAATGCCCTTTATTAAGAAAATTGAGCAAAAGCTGAAAAAAGGAAAAATGTGATAAAATGGTTCAAAAAATACTTAGACACCTTCCATTTTCAGGTAGAGGCCCCTATTAAAAAGGGAAAACTTATCAAGGTTTTTTAAAATTTATTTTTTTAAAAAATTTTTAAACCGATTTGTAGGAATTTTATCAAAATGTTTTATTTCCACAAGAAGTTGTTGGGGGTGGGGTGTGTGTGTGTGTGTGTGTGTGGGGGGTTTGGGTTTTTTTTTTCCCGTTTCCTAAAAAACTCATCTGTGTTTAATTAGTGTTTTTTAAAACAGATAAAGCAATGTGTAGCTACTCACTGGGAGAGGGCAACAGAACCAATTTTAAGACTTTTAACCTTTAAAATTTTCCTTGCAATGTTTTTTTTGATTTTAAAAAAATTTTAATGTTTTTGAGATTTATTGGCATCAAAAAAATTTTTCTTTTAAATTCTTTAGGGGTGTCCCACAATTCCTTGCCCTCCCCCCCTGGGGTGGGGAAGAATGGGAGAGGAGGAAATTGGGGGGGGAAGGAGGGAAGGAGAAACACAGTAAAGATTGTATCTTGGGAGCACTTTTTGGGGAAAGGAGAAAATTTTGTAAAAGGGGGAAAACCTACATCAAACACTGTTAGGTAATTTTTTCCAAATGTTTACCCAAAGTGGGATGTCTTTGAGTTTCTGCTTCACCGAGCCAAGCCCTTTTATAAAAGTAAAGATAAACATAAGTGGGCATCTAAGGGTTTAAAAATCAATCAATACATATTGTTAACATTTTTATTTATAGCTATAATTTTATAGCCTTTTTTACGGGGAAAAAAATTTTTTGGGACTTTTTTTTTTCAAAGGGAATTATAAAGGGGTTAGAGGAAAATGATTTCCCCACTAAAATTTTTTAATATTCTACCACAGCCCCCAACATTTTTTTGAAATTTTCAGCTGCAAAAAAAAGAGAGTTGAGAATCAAAAGACGGGGCAGTAAAAGGGGGGGTGGTAATTTGATTAAGTCAGGGACCCGTTCTGAAACAAAAATTTTTTTCTAAAAGAATCACTTAATGGAAAAAAATAAAAAAAGGGGAAAAAATATAGGTTTTATGGATATTATTTGAAAGTTTTTTACTTTGGTCAAGGTTAATTACCTTTTTAAAAAAATTTCTGTTTTTTTTAAAAAAAAAAAAAAAAGAATTTTTTTTAAAAAACACTTTTTATGAACCTGAGGCTTGGAAATGACCAGGTGCTACAAGGTCCATCAGATTTTCTTCTGAAATAAAATTTTTATTTCTTAATTTGTTTCTGTATCATTCATGCCAAAGAGCTTTTATAAGTTCTTTGGGGGGCATTACACTTAAGATAAGGGGATTTGATCCAAGAAGAAAAGCCAAGAAGAAATTATAGGGAAGTTATTTTTTTTTTTTTATTAGGCCACACTACAGCATATGGGGGTTTCCAGGTAGGGTAAAATGAGCGGGCCCAACCCACAGCCAGATCAAAGGCCCATCACACCAGGCTAAGCAATCCCGACCCAACCCACTGAAAGAGGTGGGAAAAGCCTGCCTCCCTGGATCTAGTGTTTTGTTTCGGAGCCACGACGGTGTCCCAAATTATTTTTTAAAAAAATATTTTAAAAAATCATTAGAGGTTAAAAAGTGCTAAAAATTGAGAGAAGTTTTTTTTTTTTTATTTTTCTGTTTTAGTTTTTCCTGGAGAAATTAAGATGTTTATTGAGGTGTAGCCTAAAAGGGGGTTTTAAATTTTTGAGCAAAATTTAGATGAAAAAATTGGGAAAGACAGAGTGCAACATTAAAAAGAACCAGAGGAGTGAAAGTGGTGTTCGGGAGGCAGGACATGAAAAGAACACAGGGAAAAGGGAAAAAAAAAAAGAGCTAAATTAACCCATTTTTTTAATGTGCCCTTTGACTTATTGTCCAGCAATAATTTGGAGGGGCCCCAATGAAATTGATTTTTTATCCCTTTAAACAAGTTTTTACTTATCTTTAAAAATTTCCCATCAGCCCCAGAAAAGAAATTTTACAAAGGTCTGAAAAGGGGTTTTTTCCTTCTGCCCAAAGCTTTTTCCTCTACAATTTTTTAGTTAAACAATTTTGAAACATAAAAGTTCAAACTAAAAAAATGAATATAATATATTGGGTGACTAATATGTATGCAGTTGTATGAATGGTGTTGTATACGACATACACATACAAAAAATTTTTCCTTCCCACGCTCAAAAACGTTTTTCATGCCTCTAGAAACCAACCACTTGGCCCCCGCAATGAATGCTTTTCCTTCTCGCCCTGATCCAGTGACATCAACATGAGATGACGCAGAAATATCAAAAAGTTACTGATTGGGGAAATTTTTTCTTTTTAAAAAATGGGGGTGATATGTACAAACATTAATAAAAAAAAATTTTTTTCCCAAATTGAACTTTCCTTTATAAAATAAAACAATAGACTGACAATCAAATCACCCCCTACAACTATTTAAACCCCCTTGAATGTTTCACTAGTTTTATCCTACGTTTTAACATTTTCAAAGCTCTTGTTCCCTTTACCACATTTTCCCAATTAAATAATTTCATCAATTAAAAATTTTCCCCCTGCCTAAACAAAACATTAGGAAAAAAAATGGAAACGAGTTTCAAATTTATTACTAAAACAAACCCTAAAAAGCCCATAAAACAGATTTTTTTATTTAAAATGGGCAAAAAACAAACCCAAAAGGTTTTTAATCTAGAAGCAAATAAAAAAAAAAGATTAATTTGATTCATTAACCTTTTTAAAAATAATTTTTAAAATTAAATTTGGCAAAGAAAAATTTTAAAAAAGGGAAACTTAAAAAAAAAATAAAATCACGAACCAAAAGAAATAAACAATAAAAGTAGGGTTAATTAAAAACATCTTATAAAGGGGGGAAGATAGAGCAAGAAAAATGACTGAGAGACCCGGGGGGCATAAAGAGGTAAGCCCGGGTCCCTGGGAGGGGTTTTTTTAAAAAATCTCAAAGCTTATAAGGATTTCTCGGGTTCCACCACAGTAGCAGCCAACTAGTCCCAGAAGGGTTCACCCCTGGCCTCGAAAAAGTGGGTTAAGGATCTGGGTGGATTTGGGGTGGGGTTGACTGGACTGACTCAGATCCTACACTGGTTTTCGGACAGGCCAAAGCTAAATTCCAACAGCCCTTTTGGGGCCCATATGCCACAGAGGGTAAACCCCCCAAAAAAAAAAAAACCAAACCAAAACAAAACAAAAGGTGATTCTCAATGAAAAAAAGCAATTCCCATTCTCATATGCATAAACCCCTGGGGGAAGCTTATTAAATAAAAAATATTATGCAAGCAAAAAAGAAATTTATCCTGGGTTAAAACTTTTGGGGCCATATACATGGTTTTAAAATACAGTATCTTTTTTAGACATGGAAAAACTATTTCATTTTTTTGAAACTCAGGTTGGAAAAAAGACCATAAAAGATGCTAAAAAAAAAAAGTGAATTCATTTTTTTTAAAGTCTAAAACATTATTCCGAGGGAACAGTCAACATTTTAAAATCAATCAAAAAAATTAATTTCTTCCTTTTTTAAAAAAATAACGGGGTTCCCCCCGTGGGCGTGTTACAAACACGGCCAGAGGGCGGTTCGGTCCCGCCCTGCTCAGG
>JADZMA010002835.1:0-10902 GCA_020796225.1 Arion vulgaris
TGTCCACTTAATACTATATTTTTATAATTATATACATTTTCTTCATTTTAGGGCTTACTACTTAGTAGTATTTTTATCATCAGATCAGTTCCTTGATCAGATTTGCTCATCAAATTTAATTTCATGCTGCTTTTCTAAGTATTGCCTCTGAACTCACCAAGGGACATCATAAGCTGGATGAAGAAAAACTCTTGCAACAAGCAAGAACTCTTTAAAAATATTGCCATTGAATAGTTTGCTTTCGCTAACAACATCTGCGGAAACTACATTTTGTTCTTGATGATGTTAATAGTCAATTGAGTTGCCTTATTTACACCTTATTTACACAAAGTGCATTTATGACCCTTCAGATGGTCTGGATACACAATACAGCATCAGGACCAAGAATAATATATATCACAACTATGTACTATCAAATTTACTGTACAGATCAGAATACTAGAGAGTGATAGAACAAGATATGTGTAAACTTTTGACCTTCCATATAATATGTTAGTGAAAGATATTACATATGTTCTGACCAAGAACAGCTTGCGCAGTGTCAGCAAGTGAATTTGAATACCACGTCCCCCTAGGTTTTGTCTCATTTATTTACTCGTTGATGCCAGTATTAGGTATTCTTTGATTCCAAAAAATTCAGATAATTCTTCTGAGACATCATCCCTCAAAGCCTCTTATGTGAATGACTGTCTTGGTGCTAATTTTTCATATCTCTCTGGTGCAACTATTTTATCTTTAAGCATTGGCCAGACAAATTGAAAACTTGAAGTTGCCTGTTTGCAGAATACTGTATGGAGATATGTGAAGATCTTGTTTTTAATCTAACCATTGGATTCACACAGAGAGCAATGTGAATTTCTTTGTATGCAAATATTTGTGATGTAATAATATTTATATTTTTGTAGAAAGCATCCACAGTTATTAAAATATTCATTATGAATATATTATGTCTTCTCCTTCAACATCAGCCACTGCCTGCTTTTATAGAACATAGACAGAAACTCTGGGATAAGTTGAAAAAGGAAAAAGATGATTGGATTGCAACACAGAATCGGGTTCCAATCAAGGTCATTTTGCCAGACTGGTCTGTTAAAGATGGACAAGCATGGGATACTACTCCATACGATATTGCACTCAGCATCAGGTAGTTAAAAGCCCATACACCATTGTGACATTGCTATCATACTTTCACTTACATTCTGTGATTAGATCACTGTTTGTACAACTTTGGTTCTTAAAAGTAATTACTACATTTGCATAGTGATATTCAGATTGGGCTTCTGTGTGATCAGTTAAAGTTTAATGTCTATCAATCATAAAGTCACTACTCAGTTGCTTGTTTGTAAATAAAATAACCAAATATTTAAGACTTCTTCTTCGAATGCTCCATATCGACCACTTGTTAAACCACTCTTTGTGATCTGAACCTAAGAGCGATTGCATGTTGTGCCAGTTGTGCACATCCTATTTCTCGGCTTTTTATTTACTAGGGTAACTTTCCTAGGCACCTACATCAGTCTCTTCTTACGACATGTCTTGTAGATCGCAGTGTTACTATTCTTTGCTACCCTTGTGAGCCTCGGCAACACACAGGCGCCTGTTCCATTTAATTTTTACTTTTTAATATTAACTGAAAGTTTAATATTCTCTTACACCAGACTGCTTTTATGTTACTTCTTGCCTTTGTTCTAAAGTATAAAATATTTTTTGATGAAGGTCTTGTTTTGAGGGGACAATTTTGTTCCCAAAGAACAGGACATATTTTACATTTGTTTTGAACATTGCTATGTACGTTTGTTGGTACTTATTTACTTAATATTGATAACTTGTTATGTTTTATATTAATTTTTCCCAAATGTCTCAAGTTGTACTGACATTTTTCTTTAAATGTAATTAGCAGATCTATCTCTCGCGATCGTTCTTAAGCCGTTTTTATCATTCTAATGTGAAATATAAACAGCTAAACATCAGAGCAGGGTGTACGTGCACAGCCTTCAGTACCAATTGGAGCTCAAGTACTTATCTTTCGGTGGTGTGTTCGGTTTCAACCAGCATTTGTGTACGGTTCGTTCTCCGCTAGCCTTTTGCTGTCCCCAGCCAAAACCCACAAGGCAGCAGGTTGCCATTTTCTTTTAGGGCAGCGACCCTTAGGCGGCCTGCCCTCCCGGGCTTATGAGCGCCATCTGCCCAGTAATCCGGTCATTTGTGGACACCTTGGTTTACCGCCCATCCAGTTTTGTGTACTGTTTGCACCGCTAGCCTTTGATTGTCCCCAATCAAACTACAAGGCAACAGTAGTTCCTGCGATCGGAAACGCACACTGACTTTACCTCTGCTGGACTTTCCAGTTGTTCTGCACACTCAGGTGGGACGCACCCCTCGTGCCTGCCGTGCTAGCTCTGTCCTGGTGCCTGGTCACCATCAGTTTTCGCGCTGCTCATATTTTCCGTGCCTTCCGTATCGTGCTACCATTTGTCTGGACTGTCCCCGCAAGTGACTCAACTCGGTCCCCCACCTCTGCGATGGGGTCAGGGGTTTCACCACCTGAGGGCCCACCCGTGCATCGCTCGCATGCATGCATGCTCTGCCCTGGTGCCTACTCACCATTTCTGTCAATTCCCACCGTGCTCACATTTGCCTGGGCTGTCCTTGCATGTGACTCAACCCGGTCCCCCACCCCTGTGATGAGGTCACTGTTTCGTCCCTGAGGGCCCACCAGTGCATCACTCACATGCGTGCATTCGTCCCCTGGTGCCTACCTCACCATTTCCGTCAATTCCCGCCGTGCTCACATTTGCCTATGCCGTCCGTGTGGACCGCTGCAGCTCAGCTCCCAGCATACTCACGGCTCAAGAGAGCATGGGCGGGCTCTGAATCGCCCGCGGTCGAGCGTCTTTTCGATCGGCCTATGTGGCCCCACAAGCAGTTCAACCCAACTCCAAGCATACTCATCGGCTCAAGAAAATGGCTCAAAGAGAGCATGCGCGGCTCGAGTTTCGCCCACTGCGGTTCCGTTTATCCTTCCAGCTCTTCCCATCGGCCTGGGGAGAGGTGAGCATTAATGCCACTCTGGGAGTTCACTGCCTGTGTTGGAGCGGGTCCCATCTAGCGTGACTACCTTTGCATCTCTACTTGCCCCAGAGTAGCTCTCCCACAGCACCTGCCCTCTTAGCCAGACCGGAACTACTGTCTGTTATCAGGGTCACCACGTGGAGGTGAGGGCAGGGGATTAGTGCCAGCTCACTAATCGCACTTTCCTTGCGCCTTTGACACCATTAGCAGATCTAAACTGTTTTGAAGAAAATAAGTTGTTAAGCATTCTCATACCATTCTCTTACTAAAAATAATTTTTGCAGCCAAGGACTTGCAGACAATACTGTTGTAGCGAGGTTAATGGAGAACTGTGGGACCTAGACCGACCTTTTGAAAAGGATTCTACTCTCCAACTTTTGAAGTTTGAAGATTCAGAAAGGGGTGTATATTGAATAACATAAAATGATAAATTCATGTTTTATTATTCTGATGAATACTCATCATTTTTCCTTTATCACTCCAGTAGAAGCATAGGACTACCACTGTACTTAGACTACTTGCAGAAAGCAATTATGTTCTCTTGCAGTTGTGGTTTCTATAGTAAGGCAACAAGTCCCATGCATTCACAGTAGATGTAATAAATCCAAGTGCTCCCATTTGGGGTTGTTGCTTCTATCCCTACAATTTCTGAAGATCTACTAGCGCATATTGCTATTTCTTTACATTCAAGCTGGTTTCGGTGAGAATCAGGACTCCACCTTTGGGTCCTTCCCTGTCTAGTCGGAAAATCTATTGTTGGCATTGAGGTGCGTTTCTTGTATGCATGCTATGTCTATCTGCTCCTATTGTAGATGTTTCATTAATGGGACTTTCTTTTTTAATACTTTTTCTGCATTCCACTGCATAACGTTGAATGTTCTATGCTCTACTTCTCTAGTGCTTGTCCCTTCTACCTGTCCCCTGGTTCGGAGGCCATAATCGAGAACTCCTGTCGTCTGTTGAGACTCCGGTTGACCACTACACCTTTTCGTATACTCAGCGATGTCATCTTAAACATTTGCGCTGCACATTGTGCATCCGTCTTCTGCAGCATTTCTGTCAGGCTGTCCACCTTTAGCCTTAATTTAATAACCTACAAGACAGCAGGTTGGACTCACTCTAGCCCATCACCAGCGTGCGCAACCATCGGTAAGAGGTCACCTATTCTCCAATACAGCACCAGCGCGCCCCAGTACCACAATGTCCGACCATGCGCTGATCTAACCATACAGACACAAACATGGACACTAGTATCACATTCTAATTGCTTATAGTGGCCAGAAACCACATCAGTCACACCGTAAACACAAGAAATCATGCACAGTGTATCCGTTAGGAATTTTCATGACCGCCATGTTGGCGACCCGGAAGTGAAGCGGCCGTTTCTGATAAATGGTATTATATTAAAAATAATGGACATTGGGAAAAACTTACCCACAGCCTGTATTGGTATAGAGGACAAGCATCAATAGAATCTATTGGAGGACTTGCTCTGCCCGAGTTGTCTGTTCTCTGAGCATGTCCGTTCAAATGTGACACCAGCTTCTAAATGACAAAAAAAACGTGCGCACGAGAAAATATTTTGTTGAATGCAGAAGTTGTGTGAAGCTATTAAATCTTTAAAAATATGTCCTGTTACACTGACAAGATTTTTATATACCCCATATAAACAAACACGGAAATAAGCTGTACAATGTACAAAACTAAATTTATTTTGTAAGATCATTCATTTTTCAAGTCTGTATGCAAAATTTCATCATCTCAGTTGAAATGGTTGCAGAGTTATAGATTTTTAAACAGGGGCAAACATTTGCAATCACACTATAATAACAGCTTTCTGTAAAAATGTATGTTTTTTAAAATGGTGAGTAAAACATGTTTGGCCCTGGTCCACTAGGAGTTAATCCACCTCATTTTTATAAAACATGAACCAAGACCACATAGAAACTTTATTGTCACAATTTCTTTTATTGCAGGTCAACGTGTATTTTGGCATTCTAGTGCTCATATACTAGGTGAAGCTATGGAACAATATTACGGTGGCCACTTGTGCTATGGTCCTCCCAAATTTAGGAAGGTTTTATTATGACATGTATTCTTCACAGTAAGTTAGTGTAGCATAAGCAGTTTTATAAAGCAGTCATACTTTAATTTATAGCTTTTACTTATTCCATGGACACAATGCATGAAAGTAGGAAGGGCAGTACTGGTAGTAATGTTCATGAATAAGGGTTACCAAAGGTCTCATCCAAAAAATGAGAATTGTCTGCAACCATACTTTCCAAATCAGTCCATTTATTGAGTCTCCGACTTCCTGTTTTTTCTAACCTGCTCTGGTGAATGGCAAGTATCTGGCACCAAGAAAGCACCATACCTCCAGAGTCTACTTGAGTAACTGTAGACTATAATGGAAGTAGAGGTAACTTTACAGAAACCTCGGGCAGAGCAAGTCCTACAATAGATTCTATTGATACTTGTCCCACTGGCATCTGGACCTGATCCGATCAAGACCTGTCAGGAAAAATACCCTGCTCAAAAATAAAAAAATAAAAGACTTTTCAAACATTCTATGTTTTGGGGGCAGTGCTAGACTGAGCAAGAATGTTAAAAGGTAGACTCCATAACACCCATCATCAAAGACAGTACACGTCATCCCTAACAAAATTGAATACTGAGCAGTGAAAATGTGACATGTACGCACCATACAGTTAATGACTTTGCTCAGATATCTTACACAGAATGGAGTTGCCACTGTGGGTCATTCAGTTTTTTTTTTCCTGATCCAGAAGCACTTGAGCTTTCAGCTCTTCGGTTCAATGCCATGAACACTGTAAATCTGGAGAACCTGTGGCTTTTCTGCCAGCTAGCTGAATTGAACCCGCGCTCACAGGGAGCTTGTCACCCGTCGTCCAACGCCCTACGAACACGCTTAGGCAGGCGGCTACCTCATATCTCTGTTTAGACTTTGAGCATGGAAAAATTTGAGCTGAACAAGAAGGGAAAGTAATAACTTTCTTCAAAAAATATATGGACTAACTTTAAAGTCATAAGTAAAAATATGTTTGGTTTTTTTTTCATATGCTTTTTATTTTTGTGTTTTTTGGCTCAGTTTATCCGTATTGATACTATAATTCATGTTTTATTAGTAATTCTGCTGATGGCTTTTGTTTTACTAGAGTTTTAACTTCAAAACATAATATCTGCTTTTTCAATTTTTATGGTAACATGAGTCAAGCATCTCTTTCTTTGGCTTTTATGTCCTTGGTATAGAATTAATGTCCCAGCTATATCTCAGCAAAGATTTCTGTAAAAAAAATGTGAAACAAAGTAACTTAAATTACTTGTATGAAGTTCAGTTAGATTCTGATTTGGTTGATGTGCTTACTTAGTCCATCTTGTTCCAAATGGGTTGCATGTCACATTCCATTGTTTTCTGTTTTAGGTCATCTTTAGGTCATCTTGAATCTTGCCAATGAGACTGTGGTATCTTTGACTTCCTCTTCTGTTCTTTTCCCCTCCCACTTGCCTCTTCCCCTGAGGGTTCCGGTTAGCTTTTATATCCTGAAGTGTAAATAGCTAAGTATGCTGCCAGTTTTAAATAAAATGAACATAAAGCTGTTTTGAGTTGTTTTTAATTTCTTTTCAGATCAGTTTCTAGTTTAGAGTTCCCAAATTTGGAAACACTGGTGAAAAATATAACCAAGGATAAACAGCCATTTGAGAGATTGAAGTGTGAAGAAGATCTTCTAAAGATGTTTGAGGTGATTGATTTGTTTATGGAAAACAAATCTTTATGCTTGCTTTGCAGTTTTGAAACTTTAGAGCAACTTGTATAAATATTGTTTTCATTGTATGTTTGTGTAATTTAATACAGTAAATAACTGTTTCTTATGGCCTCAAAAATATTAGTTGCAGTATTTGTCTCATTTGGAACCAGTGTCCTACACCACATCACTCTTCTTATTCTTATCCATTGTATGTTCCTTTTAGAGCACTGTGGTTGATGGCTACGTCCTTTGGGATATGCCACGATTTTCATTTTTCACCATTACTACATCTTGAACGTTTACAGGTAATCTGCATAATAAAATCACATTATACCTATTTCTTTAGAATCAATCTAGTTTTTGCTCATATATTCAACTAAATGAAATCTAATGTATTGTATTTTTCTCTGAATTGTACATGTTTTTGGGGTTTTTCATGTTGTTAAAACAATCACTGAGGAAACTCTTGTCAGGATTGTTGAATTGTACCATATGTGTACTCTTGTAATGTTGGGCACATGTTTTTATTTTTGCTATCTATGTGAACAGTTTTGTTATTGATGTTAGTACTTGTTTTAATATAATTATTCTATATTAATTTGTCTTTCAAACTTCTTCTTAACAGTACAGTGAGTTTAAGCAGAGAATTATCAAGGAAAAGATACAGACTCCAAGCACTACTGTCTACAAGTATGTAGTACTTTTTAAAACAAATTTCTTGTTTTCATCATCTTTTCCTTCTTCCAACATTTTCAGACATAGATTTGTATACTTCTAAAGTAGTTAGTGGTCCAGCAAAGTCCATGTACATATCTCTATATAGCTTGTCTTGGACTGACATGGGAATTGGCCAAGTGTTTTCTCTCTGTTCAGTGTATGTTGATTTTCATCATCTAAGTTATAATTTTTTTTCCCCAAAATTAATAATTCATTAATTTTGCACCCAAAATAAACTTTTCTTCAATATGAGTTTTAGAAGTTACTGTATTTACAATGAGTTATAAATTAATACATATTGTTGAATGTTTTCACAACAGATGTGGACCTCTATTGATCTGTGCAGAGGCCTCACACACGTCACACTGGAAGGTCAAAGCATTTTCCATTACCAAGGTGCAACATTAAGTATATTTACGTCTGGTTGTTTGTAACCTCGTAAGATGTTAATACTTTCAAAACTTCCTGTACTGATAATTGTAAATTTAATGCATTTTGTGAACATCTTTAATCATCATCTTCATTGTTGTATGATGATTGAAGAAGTTTTATTTGAATTGTCTTTCAGAACTCTGCAGCTTTCTGGGAAGGTAATTCAGAGGCCTAACGCTTACAAAGAGTTTATGGTATTTCTTTTCCTGATCCTAAACAATTGAAAGAATGGAAGCACTTTCAAGAGGAAGCTGCCAAAAGAGATCACCGCAATTGGAAGAGTATGGTTATCCTTCTTTTATAGCTTATTTATTTTTGTTCTTCTGAAATCAGTTCTTTTGCTCAGGAATCTAAACAGATAAATGTATTGCCTCTATGAATCTGGTATGATCGGGATATGTCAGTATATGGGAAACAGAACAACAGACGGCTTTATGATAATGGGTTAATTACTCCATTAAAGAGTCAGAAATAAACAAAACAGCTAATGAGAGTTGCATGTTCACCAAGAACCTCAAGTAGACTGCTAAATTAAATGATGGTCATGTTAGAATTAGACAAAAAATTTTTTTCATTAGAATATTAGAGAGTAGGGATAAAATGCAAGAGTTCACATGTTTTACTTGTTTGTTAGCTAGGTTGAACATTTTTGGTTTTTCCAGATTTTGGACAGCATCTCATGCTGTTGTATTGTGTGTTGTGGCTGGTCAACAAAGACTTACTATTTGAATACGGGGATAATGAATATTAAGTTTATTGTGTTCTGGTCTTGTTTAATATAACTGAGTACTGTACTCAGTTGTGAACACTCCCATTACATATTAGCGAAGTGTACACTTGTAGTAATTACAGCTCAGTAGACACAGTAAAAAAAAATTAAACAACTCAAAACAGTATTGTACGGAACTGATAAGTAAACAAAGATCAGAATACTAAGAGCATGCATATTCCCAGTGGCAACGTATGGGTGTGAAGCAGGGAAATTTAATAGAGCAGTGGAAAAACATATATGTGCTTTTGAATATAAGTGTTACAGAAGAGTCCTTCAGATATCTTGGACAGAGAAGAGAACAAAATCTATCCAGAAAGAACTCAAAATCAAAGAAAACTGGCTGATGCTACAAATAAGAAAGAGAAAATTGAGATATTTTGGACATATAAAAAGACATGAAGGGCTGTAGAAGACCATCATGGAAGGGGCATACCGGCAAAGAGAAGAAGAGGAAGACCACGGAGAAGATGGATTCAGGATGTAACTGATGGTTTGAACATGACGGCTGAGAAATTCCGAAGGACTGTTGGTGTGACAAAGTTCTACTCAGGACAAGCTATTTGATGATGATGAGACACAGTCAGCAGCACCTAATGTTGTCATAGTCAGTCATATGAAAGTTTATAAATGCTGAAAATGTTCTTATTCTAAAAATACTTCTTTTCTTCCTTTGTTTCCTTACTACAAACATTTTCCAGATTGATATCACCAGTCGTAACATAAAGCTCAAAGAAAATAGAAACACATGGGTACAAAATGCATAGTTTTGCATCAACTGTTAGAAATCATGTGGAAGGAGTACACACAGAACACATCCTGTGTGAGAGCTATCATCAGTATTGTGCATGCTGGAAATGGTTGAAACTTAATAATTGATTGGAGAAGAGTTGTACCTGTGACCGCCCGTTTGGTGCGGGGCCCATAAGAAAGCAAAGAATAGTACCACTGCAACCTACAATGCATGTCGTAAGAGACGACTGATATAGGTCCTAGGGGTGCTACCCTAGTAAGTGAAAAGCAGCGCAGAAATCAGATGTGCTGGCCTACTTGTAGGCGCATAACTGGTACAATGTACAATCGCTTTTAGGCTCAGATCACATACAAATCACACAGATTGGTTGACAAGTGGTTGATATGGAGTGTTCGAAGAAGAAGTACCTGCGACATTACAATCAGCCATTTCATTGTTCATTTGGTCATATAACATGATTGCCTGCTAATAGTGTACCACAACAGGCAATGATACACAGAGCAAATAGAAACAGGGAAACACTGGACTGAACATCTCATATCATCATATACAAAGTGCATGAGAGGGCCCTCTCCCACACCATACTCTTCACTTCAACACTGCAAAGGGTGCAGAGGAACAAGATGAGATGAGATTTCATTTTTGTACAGGAACATATAAATCAGAAACTAAATAGAAGTCTTCTGAAATATGTGTTTGCCAACATGGTGATTATGACATTGTCTTATTGCTTTTCCATTGTATATCATTAGGAACAAGAACTATTTTTCTTTCATGAACTAAGCCCTGAAGTTGCTTTTCATGCCAAAAGGTGCCCACATTTATAACACTCTGATTGATTTCATAAAGGTAATTTTGCATATTTGGTTAATCAATAAAATAATTATTGCCTGTTTACCATATCTGTTTAAACCTTGCTAGTCTTAAGACATAAGAGATATGTGTTTATTACTGATCAGATGAGATTTGAACTCTTAAAAATCGGACTAATGCTAGATTGTGTGTTGTTGAAGTCAGAAGTGAAAATGAATTTCGCAAAGATTTCCTAGAATTGCAAATTATTTATTTTATCATACCAATGTATGCTGGTATGAGGAACTGTATGATCCAGTGACCCCTTGGCCGCATCAATCTGGTTTTGTTATCTTTCAAGTTATGGCATTTGGGTCATTGCTGAGATATATCCAGGATTTGTGTTGAACAGTCAACATCAAACTCATAGAAAACTGACTGATGCTAACAAATAAGAATGAAAAAATTGAAGTATTTTGAAGTACTTTTATTAATAAAAAGACATGAATGGTTAGAGAAGACCATTATAGAAAAGGTATTTTGAAAAAGAGAAGAGGAAGACTACAGAGAAGATGGATTCAAGATATAACTGATAATTT